>JAEQML010062594.1:0-24194 GCA_016904865.1 Pissodes strobi | reverse complement strand
TATGCTCAGATCACATCCACTAAAGACCTGCTTCAATGTTTCTCTTTCATAACTCTTGGTACACCTTAAGGTTGTTTCTTTTATTGTTTTTTTTTGTTAACAAATATTTAAGAGGAAAAAGTGTCTTCTAAAATGGCGTCCTTATCGATATTTGAGGTTCTGCTACGGTAACTACTTATACAATACTGGACGTATTGAAGATTAGTAGGTCTTTTACTGTTACGCCCCGTGACCCACGTCTTGGTAGGCGTGCAGGTTATATAGCTAAGATTCGGGACCGATCTACATCAGGTGAGAAGGTATGATAAAGAAGCCACTTAAGTTAAAAACAATATCAATGTCTATTGATTAGAGACTTAATGAGATAACAATAACAATGTCTATTGGTCAGAAACTTACACTATACGCCATTACTAAGGTTGTTTCTAGGTCTTTAGCCACTGCACTCTTTTATAATAATGTTTTCTTAAGAGTTGTGTTGTGTTTTATTTATGGCTTTGTCTTAAGCACACTTAAAGTGTACACTGCACTCTAACTACTTGATAGATTCTACTTTGGAAATTATCTTTCCCAGAACTGATAATTTTATCCTAGATTCGACTTTTACTAGTGTATGTAGGTAACCCCCCAAGTCCACCAACACGAATGTCTTCTGGGAAACTCAGGTTTGAGTCAAAAATAAGGTTGCATGTTGGAACCCCACGTACATGTGTACTGCAGGGAACTGGTTTAGATGAAAAACAAAGTTGGTCCCCAACGTTTTGTCAAGCCCCCTTGGTTTTTAAAAAGAAAGATCTCAATTCGAGAAGCCATATCGCATTTTACATCATCTTACTATAACTGTACAATACAAAATATCACCAGTGGTTTTGTTACTTTCTGGACCACGCTGATCCTTTGTAACTACCTTTTCTAGCATCCACTACAGTCTATGTCTTAGCATGGTTTGAGAGGCCTTTTAAAATGTTTGAGGGTATCATACGTGAATGTTTGCTGGAGAGACTAGCATGGAAATCCACTGGTGCTTGCCTGTTTTATTTTTTACAATTTGTCTTAATAATATTACAACTATATTTTTAGATTGGGAAATAAAAGAATAGTTTATAGAACTTATTTGTTTTTGAATTATATGCAATAGTTATCTATAATATTCAAAAGATGGTCCTGTCTTTATACTATTAGCCATGGTTCCTTAATTCTTATTGTTATATAAAATTTTATTAGAGTTATTTATCTAAAAAGACTGTTCTACCTTCTAATATTTTACCTATACCAATGTTGCAGTTTATTCAAATTTTTCCTATAATTATATCTAAAAATGTCGATCTATACACAATTTTTGGTCTTTGTTTTATAAAATATTGATTTTCATATCTGCAAGCATATCCATTTTTTCTAATATATTTCGTGTTAAAATTTAATTAATATTGCCACTTCGTTTTATAGTTTCTGTTAGTTCGTATCGTTTAATTTTTTTTTTAAGAATGCCACATATATATTTTTAATTACTAATTTTTTTATGCATTTATAGTTATTAATATCTTCCCTTTTTTATTGATCATTTCTAGAAGAAAAAATATTTCAATACTAAATTAAATCATTTTGTGGAGTGTAACTGTATATCTAACATTTTAACACTTAAGAACGGGCCTGTCTATGCAATTTTTTTACAATCCTACAGCATGGCCAAAGAGACTCTTTGACATGACAATGCCTTATTCAAAAAGCTGGAATAGTTGCAAATTATCTTGAGAAAACCAAATCCGGGTTTTTTCTCAACACAATAGAAAACGTTTGAGATGATATGACAAAATTAGTATAAAATACTTCAGCCACAGAAATAGTACATGCGCCGTTTATTCTTACATAATAAAATTACCAAGTTGAAACTCTAATCATACCCTTAAGTCCTAATAATCATTTTACACTCCGTTTATTTAAATCACTTTTTTAATGCCTTCAATTATGGTCTTAAAAGGACAGGTAATCTTCAAAGTAAAAGAGCTAACCGACTACTGTTTTTCCAGTTTTTGCACACCTAATTGCGCCAAGCTCTTTTTCAATAGCCGCGTTAAGTTCTCAATTTATTGGGACATTAGTCGATTTACATGCTCTTGTAAGTACTTCGAGAATGTGTCACCATTATGAAGGGTTTTTGTTCTTTTTCTGTCTAGGAACGAATACCATACGGGGTAAGTATGTAAATTGTGTTGTAAATGAGACGCTGCTGCAGTGCTCCTCGGTTCCTTCTAAATCTATTGCTTTATTCAGATTGACTGGACGTTAGTGAAACCAGTTGTAGCACTTTAACATGCCCAAGTATTGTGGTTGGATAAAAGTTGCGAAATACCTATTCGCTATACTATACGAATCCTGCAAAGAGAAACATTGATTTTTTTCTGGAATTAGAACAGAAGAAATACTTTGTTAAATAATTTTTTAATAAATTATGCCTAATGAAAGCCATACACTGGGAAGAACTATATTTGTTTTTTTACTACTAACATGATAAATCACCATTATTTACTCCATTCCTCAAATGAGAAGTATCATTTCTCACCCTAGGTAAATAATAATATTAAAAAAAACCTAGGTCAATAATGAAACGGAAACGGAAAGTGTGAAAATGTCAAACTTGTTAGTTTGACAACTAGTTGTCATTTCGGATTATTTGAAAAATGAGTAGGAAATGATTAATTTCAAAATCTAATCACTTCAAATAATGACAAGGATTGTATCAGTGCTATTAGTAAAAAAATTATATACAGTATGACTCACTTTTCATGACTCCCCATAATATTCTTATTAATAATGCGATTTTGTCAAAATTTAGATGGAAAGAAGGTACTTTGTATGTATGGAGCTGTCAGGAGATTATGTTAGGATATCTGTCAATTAGACAACTGAACTTCCAGGCTACTTGATATTTCGAACTATTTGAAAAATAAGTAGAAAATGACTAATATAAAAATCAAATCGAATCAAATATGGTAATATATCAGTATTAGTAGTAAAAAAAATTCTATATATACCTAGGTTGAGAAGGCCATTATTAACCTCGCACATTATATCCTTCGGCGCTACGCGCCTCAGGATATAAAAGTGCTCGGTAAATAATGGCTTACTTCTCAACCTAGGTATATAATATACTATTAAATGGTATTGGAATAGCAAAAATTTACATTATTTACATTATTAATACTCAATTTGAGAAGTTGTCACTGGGAAGAAGAAATATAGGGTTGCTTCCTATATTTTGACTTCTATCTACAGCCTTTATTTTTAGAGACATGAAATAATTTAGATACGAAAATTGAAATGTGTAATATCTCTTCATGATAAGAAACAAAACAAAAGACCATCGACGGTATATAAAAAACACAATTTGCGGATTTTTTAAATGAAATATTGCCACGCTCTTTGTTATCTTTTCATTTTATTTAATTACTTTCACCTTAGGTTAGAAGAAACTGAGAGTGAGCAAAGTAAAGCAAAAACAAAATTAAAGTTAAGTTGAGAAAATTTACAATTAATGATGCGTAAGCCAAAACGAGCTATCTTTATTTATATAAAGGCGTCATCAACTTACAGACGCCACAAGTCAAGTTGTAATATGGAACTCGCTTTGGCTTAGGCCTCGCAACAGAGGATATAAATAATCAAATCAGAGCTGGATGCCAGAAATTTACCAATAAAACTGTAAACAATAAGAACTAACTACTCAGTTAAAGTTCAAAATAATGTCAGCTAATTGTTATCCTAGACAAGGTATACGTTGTCAATTAACAGAGACTAGTTAATAAAACTAAAACGTGTAGCGTTGGATATTTTGATATTTTAAAGGCATTTGACAGAGTTTGGTATGACGGATTGTTCAACAAACTGCCGTCCTTTGAACTACCAGCGTCTCTCTGCAGCTGCCAGTTTCCTTAAGAACCGATCTCTGCACGTTGCAGTTGAAGGACAGATCTGAGACACATTGCCCATTAATGCGAGAGTGCCGCAGGGCGCAATACTTTCACCAACTCCGTTCCTCATCTATATTAATGACCTGCTGACCGAAACGAATAATCCTGCTTACAGTTTTGCAGAACACAGTAACCTTTACCAGCGACTGAGACGTATCACCGCAGATAGGAGCAGATTACAACAATTAATCAAGAACCTAGGGCGACAGGAATTTGGTCCAGTTCAATGCAGCAAAAACCCAAGCAGCCACGTTTACCAAGAAAACCAATACGGTGGGCGGGCCCTGATATCATTATGGCAGGATCGACCATTCCTTCATCCTCGTCAATCGGACTACTGCGTGTCTCGGTCAACAGCAATATGTCCTGGCATGACCACGTTGCGCAAAATCAGCCTCGCAGAAGCTTGGTGCGCTATTTAGCAAAAAAATGTGTACACGGCAGCAGTTGCTCTTGCTCAACAAAGCGCAAATGAAACCGTGCTTAGAATATTGCTCACACATCTGAGGTGAGGCACATAAGCATACCCTAAAGCTGATGGATCCCATTCAGAAGAGAGTTGTGCGTCTCGTCTACGACGACCCTGTGTTGGCCCGGTATCTGGATAGTCTGGAACACAGCAGACATATGGCCGAGATATCTCTATTTTGCAGATATTTCCACGGCAGATGTTCCCAGCCCAGAATTTGGCCTGCATCATCCCGCTTCCAGCAACGCCGAGAGATAACAAGAGAGCACCCGTTCGTTGTACAACTGGAAACTAGCTATTTCAATCGACGCGCATTTCGCTAACCATGTTAGCATAATCAGGAGATGATAACAGTTTTAATCATCTCCTGATGATGCTACATGGTTAGCGAAACGCGCGTCGAGTGCAATAATTCTGTTTCGGTATTGTGGATACAACTCCATTTTAGTGTATTTTGCTGAAGGTTCCAAACCCCAACATAGGAAAGTCTGACATGCTCCGAGGAATGCAAGAAAATAAATTTGCTTGACTAAAGGCACCCATTCACATACAGGCCGCCTGCAGGCCGTGAACTGACGTTCATGTCGAGAGGCAGCGGCCGATTGAGGCCACATATTTTTCAGTCCGTCGTTCAGGCAATATCCTCAGGTATCGGTCGTACAGATCGTAGCCTGCAGGTGACCGCAAATGTCTCTACAGACTATCAGTTAGTTTTAATAGTTAAAAAAATATGACTGCGAGGAAGCATCGGAAATTGGCGGCTTTATTAATACTTTTGTTATTAATTGAGAAGCCAGCTAGAAAGCAAAAACGATTCTGGGTGAAAGATTGGCTTCTAGAAAGAGAACAATTGTCTCACATAAGCCTGATTAAGAAACTGCGACAATCTAGTACAGATGATTTAACAAATTATCTCCGTATGGATGACAAAATATTTAAAAATCTTCTAAAACTTGTTAAACCATACATTACGAAGAAAAATACTAAAATGAGGAAAGCAATTAGTGCAGAAGAAAGGTTAATTGCTACGTTACGATTCCTAGCAACAGGGCGAAGTTTTGAAGATCTAAAATTTTCAACGCTTATTTCTCCTCAGTCACTGGGAGTAATTATACCTGAAACGTAAAATAATCTACAAAGTTTTAACAAAAGAGTATTTAAAGGTAAGAACGAGGGTAAGAAGATAAATTTTTTATTTTTGTTAGGTATTTATGACATTGTATACAGTTACGTACTAAAGTTAAGAACAAACAAAAACTTTTATTTCTTCAAAGTAATTAATTCAGACAATCGAGTTCAATGTGTTGGACATTGTATACAGTTACGTATGTACTAAAGTTATGAACAAACAAAAACTTTTATTTCTTCAAAGTAATTAATTCAGACAACTCTTGTTCAATGTGTTGAGATAAAGCCTGTTCATTACCACTAGAAGTAGCTGAAACAGCTGTAGATGTAGGATCAGAATATATAATATAATTTGATTTAGTTCTGATCGTGTGGTATGGCTGTGGAAACTGATATGGCTGTTGGTATTGGGGCCCACTTGAGAATGATGGCATCTGGTTCATTTGGTAGTTAAAAACATCTTGGTTTGGAACAGGTTTGCTCAGCACAACATCAGAGTCAGGAGTCAATTTCTTTTGAATTGCAAAAAAAAGAACTTTGTGTATTATCTGCTCAGCATACAATCTCTGTTCTTCATTTATTATTCTAAACTTATGAGCCACATTGTCCCCCAGTACTTGAAACTCGTCCGATGTTTCATTTTGCATTAGTGAGCTGCATACTTTCTCAATCATTTCTCGTTGCTCTGTTAACTGTCTTTTTGGTGCAGAATGATCAGCGGAACGTGTAGAAGTTCTCGAAGAGCACCTGCTACCACTTGCTAAAAGAGAGCGCTGCGGTGACGTTAGTGGTGTTATGGTGATATTTGTATCTTCAGGGGCGTCAGTCACAGGACTATGAATTTATTCATTATTCTGTTCAGCCTGTAAAAATAAAACATAAAAATGTATAAAAATATTTAAAGGCTAATTAAGTATTAATATGAAATACTGTTTCTAACTAGAGATGTATTTTATGCATTCAAACAAGAAAGTTCTAAATTTCCAAAATAGAGATTTTTTCATTTTTGGTTTCCCAAAACTTGTGAAGAATGGCAAACTATAGCAAGAAACTTTGAGAGTAGATGGAATTTTCCGAACTGCGGAGGATCCATCGATGGTAAACATATAAGGATTATCAAGCCATCTAATAGTGGGTCATACTTTTATAATTATAACGGCTATGATAGTGTAGTTTTAATGGCAGTTGTTAATGCCGATTACGAGTTTATTTATGTCAATGTCGGATGTAATGGAAGAGTATCTGACGGAGGCGTTTTTGAAGCGACAACTTTTCATGATAAATTATTAAATGGAAAACTAAATATACCAAGTAGTGAAACTACCAAAGAAAATATGAATTTTGTATTTGTAGCAGACGATGCTTTTCCATTACATCCACACATACTTAAGCCCTTTTCTCATAGAATTAGATCCAGATCAATTAATATTCAAATATAGATTAAGTCGAGCCAGGCGTACTGTAGAAAACGCGTTTGGGATTTTAGTTAATAGATTTCGAGTCTTTCTTACAGTAATTAATATGAGGCCTTTTACGACGAAATGCAACAAACTCCTACTTCTCCAAAAACATTATTGACACTGAACTGCTTGATACTGGAGATATAATACCAGGAGATTGGCGGCGAGAAAATATATTAGATAATTTGCAACTAGGGTTTGGGAGGAATCCATCAAATATGGCAAAAGAGAATCGTGATGCTTACAAAAGATATTTCATGCAGGCAGGAAAAGTATCGTGGCAAGAAAACTTTGTATAATGTAATTATTTTCTCTGCGTTCATTCGTAATTACTACCTAATTATATGTTAATATTTTACATAAACCTACAGGTATTTGTTGATTTATTTCTGTTTTTGTATGTTTCCTATTTAATATGATACCTATCATTTAATAAATTATTAATGTTCTACTGTAATTTATTTATTCTTACCTCATTATCAGAAATATCTTCTTCCGAATCATGTTCGTCACTGTCATTAGAAACTGGTCGTAAGGGAGTCTCTTGATCAGATGTAAACAAAAGCAACTTAAAATACCAAAGTTTGGGTGTATACACCTCTGAAGAACCACTTCCCGATTTTTTACTTTTGTTTACTTTTTTCAGTTCCTTCCTAAATGAACTTCTTAGATTATTTAATTTGTTTTTAAGGCAAGTCACCTTAAGACGATGGCCTGCAGGCGGCCTGTATGTGAATGGGTGCCTTAACTTCACGGTTGATCTACCGAGGTGACCGAGGGGACTCCGAAAAAGAAACATACTAGAACGGTGAACACAACAAGCTCAGACTAGAAGAACTCTTTTACGAACAGACACGAGGAACTCCTTAAGTTAAAGAATGACTTTTCGTATAGACGCGTAGACTGAAAAGCCAATCAGCAAAACTTTGCGTAGCTGAAAAAAACTTCTCAGTTGAAGAAGGTCTCTTGACGCAGTCGGAAAAACCTTGTGAAAGTTTTTTCCGAAATCTGCTAATGCTGAAATCAGTTAGCTACTTTTTAGGATGGACGAGACAGACCCCCGCGAGGGAACAGTAAAAAATCCAGTTAAGGAAAAGAACCCAGGCACTAAATAATCAAAACACTAAAAGATAAGATAAGGTACTGTCTAACGCGCACCAATAGGCCGGGTAAAAAGAAGTCTCAACAAGGTATTTAGACGCCACACTGTCGTTACAATGGCTGACTTATGGAGAGTGATCCTTTGATTTTCATCCGCGGAAATGATGACAAAAAATCTACCGGCAACTACATGTTTCATGTCACGAATGCCAAAGCTTCGCTTATTTCGCGGTAGGCACATTCAAACAATCCAGTCAAAGGTTGACCTTGGAGTCAACGATTCTCAAGTTTTTGAAATTTTTCTTTATTCAACCACCTTGTTCTGCAACTCCAAAGTGTATGCTAATACATTCCTACTTGTCGATACGCAGTATATACCAATAGAACGCGTCTTATTCACTACGCCGCGCGCCGGCATGCGCAACGCAAAATGTCAAATTGAGATGAGAATTCGGTTCCTGACGTGAAATTTAAGAAATACGAATGTTACTTTAAATAATATAAATCAAAACCAAAACAATACGGCATTTGTGATGGTATATGTTCACAAATAACCCATACTAACCTTTAACAGTTAAATTAACTGTTTCAATGTCACTTGTATCGAGCTTATTTAAATCTCTTGTAATAGCTCTAATCAACCCCATTATTTTTCTAAGAAAGTGAAAAAAAAACCAAACCAATCAAAAGGAGAAAACAACTAATAAATGGAATTATCTCCTGAAACTCAATAGAAACTCAAAATGGCAAATACAGATCGTCTAGCAAACTAGTCTCCAAGAAAAGATATGAAATTCACTGAAATTAGGATCCACCACACTCACACATGGTACATATTTGATAACAGCAATGAATCATGAGACTATTTTAATAAATCTTCAAGCGAATTAACATCTTTTCTAACAAGCAAGTTTCGAAAAATTTGGACGTCAGCTCTTAAAACTTACTTAAGACTAAATATTTATTTTTGTTTAAGGCATGTACGTGTCTGGCATTCCTTTCCCTTTCTGAAAGGCACTAAAGTACTAGGAAATTGCTGAAACCACTTGGCCGAACTAACACAACGAGGCAAGGACATTACTCATTTTCACCTTAATTAATGGAAGAAGTATTTCTGTACTATGTCAGAGGCAAAATGAATTACAAATTAATTCAAAATTTAAATGGTAAATGAAACGTAAATGAGAGAACAATTGATAACATTTCTATAGAATTATTAATAAAGAAACTTGATAGCCGAATAGTAGATGCAATTTTAGCTTTCATTAGATATTGAAAGATCTTTTTTTTACTACTAACATGATAAATCACCATTATTTACTCCATTCCTCAAATGAGAAGTAACATTTCTCACCCTAGGTAAATAATAATATTAAAAAAAACCTAGGTCAATAATGAAACGGAAACGGAAAATGCGAAAATGTCAAACTTGTTAGTTTGACAACTAGTTGTCATTTCGGATTATTTGAAAAATGAGTAGTAAATGATTAATTTCAAAATCTAATCAATTCAAATAATGATAAGGATCGTATCAGTGCTATTAGTAAAAAAAATATATACAGTATGACTCACTTTGCATGACTCCCCATAATATTCTTATTAATAATGCGATTTTGTCAAAATTTAGATGGGAAGAAGGTACTTTGTATGTATGGAGCTGTCAGGAGATTATGTTACGATATCTGTCAGTTAGACAACTGAACTTCCAGGCTACCTGATATTTCGAACTATTTGAAAAATAAGTAGAAAATGACTAATATAAAAATCAAATCGAATCAAATATGGTAATATATCAGTGTTAGTAGTAAAAAAAATTCTATATATACCTCGGTTGAGAAGGCCATTATTAACCTCGCACATTATATCCTTCGGCGCTACGCGCCTCAGGATATAAAAGTGCTCGGTAAATAATGGCTTACTTCTCAACCTAGGTATATAATATACTATTTTTGTTGAATCCAAACCATATAATGCATTAATATAAGATAAAATAATGCGTTTTTATAATTATTGCCCAGTACACAATAGGTGGCCACTACAACTAGGCCAAAAGCCAAAAGACCGGGGAATTGGGATCATAAAACCCAATCCGAGTATAACAAAGTACTTCGGAGGTCCAAAAGAAGAATTTTTAGGGCCTTTTGTACAGGGATAGATGAATTGGCATCGTTCAGTCGTCTACAAGAAGTGCTATCCAAGGAGCACTCAAATGAAATCGGCTACTAAAGGATAGAGCCGAGGACACCTATGCTGAGACACCTGAAGAAAGTGTAAGGATTCTTCTAGAAACACACTTTCTCCGCTCAGCGGCCTACAAAAAGGGTAAAAGGTCTAGCCAACAAAATCTTTACAAAAAACACATGGGCGATACATAGCTTTAAACCCTATAAATCCCCGGGAGTAGATGGAATCTTTCCAGCCTTGTTACAACAAGGTATAGAGCACCTACTATCACACATTCAATCAATCTTCACAGTCAGCTTTGCCTTGGGCAACGTTCCCAAAAACTGGAGGAAAGTTAAGGTAGCATTCATACCAAAGACAGGGCGACGATCACAAGAGGAACCAAAGTATTACCGCCCCATTAGCTTAACCTTCCTTCTTAAAATGATGGAAAAGATTATCGATAGGCACGCCAGAAGCAAGTTCCTTTCTAGTGCTCCACTGAATGCAAAACAATTCGCATACCAACCATCAAAATCTACCACCCATGCTCTTCAAAATCTCGTCCGCGATATAGAGAAGGCACTGACTGAAAAATAAATGGAGCTGTGTGCATTTCCAGACATAGAGGGTGCATTTGGCAACACCTTACATGAATCCATTCAGTGCGCCACGGCCCGCAGAGGAGTGGAACCAACCACTACAAAATGGTCACCGCGACCATTGGAGAAACAGCCGTCACAATCAAAGTAATAAAGTAATGCCCTCAAGGAGGGGTCCTATCGCCCATGCTTTGGTCTCTGGTTGTTGATGATCTACTGGTAAGACTGACTGAGGCAGGCTTTGACGTCCAAGGTTACGCAGATGCCCTAGTTATAGATAGATAGATAGATAGATATATATTACGTGTCAAAAAAAATACAAGGATTTTTACACAAGTCAGATAATATCTAAATAATACAGTGCAGTGATAAAATACAAAATACGACTTAAGTCTACAAACAATAAAACACTTATAAAACTATGAACATATATGACAAATCCAAACACGAAAAAATAAGCCAAATTGCCACACTAGAAATTAATAAACTAGAAAGTATAATCAAAATACTCCTGGAATGAATAAAACGAGCCCTCAAGAAGTATCTTTCTTGTTTGAATTTTAAATTGTTTTAGATGCAAAGACCTAATATTTAAGGGTAATTTGTTAAAGAACTTTGGACAGTAATAATTTAAGGAAAATCTGCTCTTATATATTCTTGTGTAGTTGATAGCTATATTTTCACCTGATCTTGTATCATATTTGTGTACCTCATTTTGAAGGCAATAACTGTCCAAATTCTCCTTCAAACTCACCAAACATCTGAATATGTACACACTAGGCAATGTTAGAATCTGCAAACCTGTAAATTTCTCCTTGACATCCTCTCTATAGCCAAGCCCGGCAAGAACCCTAACAGCTCTTCTTTGTATGGCAAATAAATTATCCATGTGAGCTGAGTGCCCCCATGCTAGTAGAGCATAGCACATTCTACCGTGAAATAAACTGTGGTATGCAGCCAGTAAAACTTGACGGGCAACGACTCTAGAGAGGCTGCGTAGAGCATATACAGATTTCGAAAGCTTACTAGAAACAGTTGTAATGTGGTCTTCCCAAGTTAAAAGCGTGTCAAGCTTTACACCAAGAAACTTTACAGAATCCAGGCCATTCTTATGATTTCTCAGAGAAAATATAAATCTATTCAAGCTATTAAGAGCTAAATAATTCGCAGCAAACCAGTCAGAGGCCCTCGACTCCATCTCACGAATTCCAGTCACAGTCACGTCAGGATTCTCATGGGCTACAACAGAAGTTGTGTCATCTGCATAGAGGATCAGCTCTGCACCCGGCACTCCCTCGCATAAATAATTAACATAAATGAGAAAGAGCACCGGGGCCAGAACTGAACCCTGTGGCACACCACTGTTACACTCCTCATATCTGAAAAACCTCCATTAAAAAAGACGGTCTGTTGACGGTTAACCAAATAGGACTCTATAAGGTGCATACTATGTTTGTCAAATCCATAATGGATAACTTTTTATAATAAAACTTCGCGAGAGACACAGTCGAAGGCCTTCGACAAGTCGCAAAAAAGTGCCCCCGCAAACAATCCCTCATCATACCTGAGAAATTATTTCCACCAAAGATAAAATACCACTTTCTGTAGATTTACCATTTCTATAACCAAATTGACACTTTGTGAAAAGGTTAATAATAAGAGGCCAGCATGACAACGTTTTCTTAGAACGTATGCAAAGTGCACTCAACTTTGTCAGCACATCGTGTACAGAGGAAAGACTGAATGTCAACTCAAGCAAAACCGTAGTGATCCCATTCACAAAATAAGGAAGCTGAACCTTAAAGCACCCACTTTGAAAGGGACAACGGTAGAGCTTTCAAAAGGCATCGTTCTTGACCAGAAACTAACCTGAACCCCACTCCCGGAAAGAACTATCAAAAAAGCAATGGCAGCGCTCTGGGCCTGTCGACGACTCTTTGGTAAAACATGGGGGCTAAACCCCTCCATTATCTGGTGGTCCTATAACACTGTTGTTAAGCCTATTATAACCTACGCCTGCTTGGTGTGGTGGGTAAAAACAAATAAAATAACAACACAGCGAAAGCCAAAAAGAGTACAAAGGCTCGCCTGTCTGGGTATAACAGGGGCTATGAACACGTGCCCCACAGCAGCTCTGGAAACCCTACTTGACCTCCATCCGCTGCACATATGCATAGAAAAGGCAGCCTCGACCAGTGTGTTTAGAATCACTCAGACGCAAAACTGAAGTTAGGAAACCTGACTGATTACCTTAAAATTCTGGAGGTCATTCAGATAGAGGCGATGACCAAACTAACCGATACAACGGAAACACTCCTTTGAAGTGGTAATTGAAGACCGCAATACAATAGGGGGAAGACTAAAATAACTAGAGAGGGAATCACTTGTCTGCTACACAGATGGATCAAAGAGGAAATAAGGAGTGGGATCCGGAGTTTACGGACCCAGGTGTGAATCTCTGCGCCTTTAGGAAACATTCCCACAATCTTTCAAGCAGCACAAAATGCTATCAATATAGCCATCTCTGAAAGTGCCACAAAAAGCCTAAGAGGTGCAAAGATCTATATCCTATCAGATAGTCAAGCAGCCTTAAAAGCGCTAGCCTCTAGCAGAATCAGCTCCCGGCTAGTGTGGGATTGTCGGATGACTGGAGATCAACTGGCAAACAGAAACATACTCACCCTAATGTGGGTACCAGGGCACGAGAGTGTAGAAGGCAATGAAGCCGCTGACCAGGTTGCACGTAATGGTGCACAGACTGACTTTTGCGGGCCTGAACCATTCTGTGGCATCACTAGAGAACACGTAATGAATGAACTCAGAAATTGAGAAACAAAGGTGGAAAGAGACACATTGGGCCAATGCACCTGGGCATAGACAGGCCAAAAACTCATCACTCGCGTAACTACACAAAAAAGCTTCTCAAGCTACAAAAAAATTAGATAAAACTGGTCGTAGACCTTCTCACTGGACAAGGTCCCTGGAAGTACCACCTCAAGAAAATGGGGAATGAACAATGCAGATTCTGCCAAACTATGGCTGAAACGTCAGAGCACTTACTCTGCAAATGTCAGGCACTGACTCGCCAAAGGTTGAGGCATCTAGAAAATGCCCTTGTGGCGCTGGGAGATCTACAAAAGCTCAACCCTCGAAATATTCTGAGGTTCTCGAAGGAGTTAGGAATATTCGTGTAAAATAAAAGGGTATACACAAAAGATCACGTGTTGCCGAGCGACCCCTCTGCGTCTACCTACCATACCATACTACAACTAGGCAATAATTATAATTTTCTTTTATGAAATTGGAATAGCAGAAATATGTTTAATATATGCTCCTAAAACCAGTTGATATATCGACAAAATTCCAAAGTCATTCCCAGGAAGCATACCCCATACAAACAAAAGCATCGTTCAATGAATTAAATTTTATTAAAAACGTCCTTCTTTCCCGCCCTTAGACAAAAAGGATGAATATCGAATTGTACATGTGGTAGCGCATGAACTACATTTTTAGAATCGGCCCCAGTTTCGAAAATCTGTTAAGTCCTTTCAGATTTATGGGGTTTCAAAATAATCTGAAAATTAGGATTTGCCTCAACTGACCTCAAATTTTATCACCCGGATTAGAGATGTTTCTGTCTTGGTTGGATATTAACGTGTCACAGCTTAGGGGGCATAATAATTTCCTTTCCTTCATAGTTTTCGTATTTCCAGGCAGTTGTATATTAAAGTAATGCGTTTTATTTGGTATTTCTCCAGACATTACTACTTTGTAACAAATATGTTATATAAAAGCCATAAATCATTCGAGCAATTCGCCTAAGCGGGTCTAACTATTACAATTAGTGTTGCGGCTAGCAAGTAATTGTTTATTTTTCTTTCTAAATATTTGTAATAATTATAGCACTACTGGCTATGTTTCTGCAATAAAATCCTTTAAACCGGGCGCTCGTGGTTGTTGAACTTTCGGTTCACTTAGTTTTATACTCTGTGCGTTTGTTTAACCTCTGTTCCAGCTAAAATTTGACTTAGAAATTGGCCTTTAAATAGCATTTGCAATGAAGATCGTAACTGATATTGGGGGCTTGGAATGGCGATGTAAATTTTATTTCCCCAAACAACGTAATATAGAAAATGCATGCATGCAAAATTGTGTCATTTACTGAATCACTTGTGAAACTGATCCATTCCATCTAAGTGAATCTTGTAGGCTATTAACCATATTATTTTTAGTTATAGTACTTTACTTTATGGTTTTTTTTTCGTTAAATTTACTTGAAGCTTTGACATTGAAATTTGTCCAAAATTTTCATACATTATATTAAAACGGAATCATTGCGGCTCTAAAGGACTTCATAGTCATTTGTATTGAACGTATTTGCAAAAATTAATATATATGGGTAAGTTGGGACCACTGATATGAGATATACCAAGGAAGAAGATAAAAAAGCCGCAACAAAAACATGTTGAAGAAATTCCATTCCAAATCGCATCAAACGTTGTACTGAATTATTTAGTGCTGTTCGTCCCTGTCCCTGTCTATTTTATGTTTTAAAGTTTATTTTGCAATTTTAAACAATTTCTTGTTTGTTACAAAATGGGTTCTGTGTCTTTCATATTTTTAGTTTTTTTATTTTTAAATCACGGTACAGACGGAACGGGGTTGATTAGATCCTCCGTAGAAAACCAACAAGATTTAGGTAAATATGTTTCTAATTAAAATAAAACAAAATTGTATATAAAAACAATATGAAATGTTTTAAATTTAAAATTAATGAATTTTGCTTTAAATTCTACTGTGCCATTTTTTCAAATCAATTTTCAGTAATTTTAACTTTAAATTTGCATTTTTTCGATAACAATCTAGGATATTATCACCACTAAAAAGTTTTTGACGTATATCAAATATTTTAACGCAACGAAATGCTGTCTTGAAGGAAAATACTTGAGCGGAAACCCAATTTCAGGTGCAACTTTCATAAATTCGATATGTTGTTTTAAATGGGCAACTTTTGATTCAATAATTATGAGTTGGTTTGAGCTAATTCTTGCGAGGAGGGAGGTCCAGCAGCAGATGTGGTTGCACTAAAAACTCGGTATTAAACAAAAATTCCCTTATGAAAATCAGTTTTTTTTCTATTTTTTTTTTGGTTATTTAAGATGTGAACAATCAAAATCGTAATAATTCAAGTGGTAAGTTCAGTTATCCAATATAAGGGAAACGACAACTAAACACAGGTAAATTTAGGCAAAAATTATTAAAATGGAACAACGCAAGCTAAGAAGCGAAATCAATCTAACCAAAGCGAACTCCAACTAACTAAATTAACCCTAACTAGCCTAATCTAAACAAAAATAAATATAATGAATAAGTTGGATGCTCTAAAACTCTAAAAAGTAGCTCTAACTAATTTAAAAAAAAATAAATTAGCCCTTTTAGGGCAACCGGTTCCCAGAAAAGGGAATTTTAGCTTAGTGGGATCATTCTTGGGAGATTTACAAGTAGTACCCATTTAAAAATATATATCTTCTTGAACTCATTATAAAATTCGATTTTTTAAGGCAACCGGTTTTCATAAAATCTTTACAAAAGCAGGAAAGCACATTAAACACTTTAAAACCTTTTTAGAGAATTTAAAAAGTAATACTTAATTAATTTAAGAATATATTTCTTCTTGAACTTGACTATTTCAGTCTTCTAAAACTTCTCTCGAGGTCAGAAGGCTCATGAAGATCTAGACCTAGATTTGGAAAAGAATATAAAATTCGATTTTTTTAAGGCAACCGGATCTCATAAAATCTTTACAAAAGCAGGAAAGCGCATTAGACACTATAAAACCTTTTTAGAGATTTTAAAAAGTGATACTTAACTAATTTAAAAATATATTTCTTCTTGAACCTGACTATTTCAGCCTTCAAAAGCTTCTTTCGTGGCTAGAAAGGCTCATAAAGTTCTAGAACTAGATTTGGAAAAGAATATAAAATTCATTTTCTTTAAGGCAACCGGTTCTCATAAAATCTTTACAAAAGCATAAAAGCGCATTAAATGCTGTAAAATCTTTATACAGATTTTAAAAAGTGATACTTAACTAATTTAAAAATAAATTTCTTCTTGAACTTGACTATTTCAGCCTTCAAAAGCTTCTTTTTTGGCTAGAAATACTCATAAAGATCTAGCACTAGATTTGGAAAAACATATTATAAAATTCGAATTCTTTTAAGGCAGCCGGTTCTCATAAAATCTTTATAAAAGCAGGAAAGCGCATTAAACACTGTAAAACCTTTTTAGAGATTTTGAAAAATGATACTCACCTAATTTAAAAATATATTTCTTCTTGAACTTGACTATTTCAGTCTTCAGAAGCTTCTCCCGCGGCTAGAAAGACTCATAAAGAACTAGGACTAGATTTGGAAAAACATATTATAAGATTCGAATCTCATAAAATCTTTACAAAAGCAGGAAAGCGCATTAAACACTGTAAAATCTTTTTAGAGGTTCTAAAAACTTATGCTTAATTAATTTAAAAATATATTTCTTCTTGAACTTGACGATTTCAGTCTTCAAAAGCGTTTTTCGCGACTAGAAAGGCTCATAAAGATCTAGAACTAGATTTGGCAATCATACAATTTTTGCAAGAGCACGAAAGCACATTCAACCTTTTTACAGATTTTAAAGAGGGGCACATAACATACAGTTCTTGAAATTAACTCTTTTTAGTCTTCAGAAGCTTTTTGGACTACAAGAAATATACTGAAGGAATTACATTAAAAATGAGAGGAGGAAAAAAATATTATTTATTATTTATTAAGAATTATTTACAAAAACTGTTCACCGCAGAGGACTGCTTTGGTCGTTTGAATTACTGAATTATTAATTATTACTATTATTAGCGAAGGATAGAAATATGTGTATGTATTGTGTAACCAACCGATTTCTTCCGATATTTAAAATCAATTATTTTCTTAAAATTTACTAATTTTAATCTTCCTAAGTGTTTTTAATTATCACTAGAAAGGCTCATAAACAGCTATAACTAAATTTGAAAAAATATATACGAATTAAAACAAAAACTAAGACAACCGGTTCGATTATTTTTAGTACAGGATCTTTGATTATATTTGACGTGGCTCCTGGAGCCTATTTTTGAAGATTGAAAAAAAATTTTAGGATTTTTCCCATATTATCTTTTGAAATTATCAGGAAAAAAATATCGCATCAAGAAATGGAAAAATATAGGCAATTTCAACTTTTTTAAATGGAACGCTCTGTATATTATCCGTTAAAACGAAAGATCTTTTTTTTCTGATTTCAAATATATATGCAGGATGTTACAAATTCGATGCATTAGCATTGCTAGCTTGGTAACTATAAGAGATAGAGCGTAGGTTAAATTGGGACAAAGTTGTGCATTTTAATGCTGAATAATTTGTTAATAAAATGTTTTAAAAAATTCCTGTTACTTCCGGAGTTATCCGAAAAAACCGCTTACGGCTTTATTACTGATTATTTTGAAAAACCAAGAGCACTTGCTTAAGGCTCTTTTTATGCTCTTCAAGAAAATAATTTTATTTTTGAGATACGACTTTCCGTTTTTTAGATACCAACATCAACTTAATTTTTTTAAATACGAAACCAATGACGTATCGCAGTTATTCGAAAAAATACATTTTTCACTTTTTATTTAATTCCTACCAAAATTCAATTTTTTGTCTCTTTCTAACACATTATGTTCTTATGGAAAGTGCCAATAATATGAACTTTTCGATTAAGTGAGTTACGTCATTGATTTTGTGACATAATAAGCTCTTAAAATCTGTAATAAAAAAGCCAGGTTCGTATTTAAAAAAGATGTTGATGTGGGTATCAAAAAAAAACGAAAAGTCGTATCTCAAAAATAAAATTATTTTCTTGAAGAGCAAAAAAAAGAGCCTCAAGCAAGTGCTCTTGGTTTTTCAAAATAATCAGTAATAAAGCCGAAAAAAAATAAAAACGAAAATTGAGTTTTTCGATTTTTTTTCGGTTAACTCCGGAAGTAACAGGAATTTTTTAAATTTCTTTTTAACAACTTATTCAGCATTAAAATGCGCAACTTTACGAGATAGCAATGTCTGTACTGAGTCTGTAACTTGGAATAAATTAGATAATAAATAAATGGGACCATGTTCGAAAAAACGTTCGGACCTGTCGATTGGTATTTTTAGTTAATCATTTTTTTCAACAGGGGTGTAATGTAATAGTGGCCAATACCAACTCTCTTATTTTGAATTTGAAATTCTAAACATGTTTCATATACCATGTCCTATACATACCAACAACTGTTTTTGAAATATTGACAGTTGACGATCACTTGTCAAGTTTGACAGCCTGTAAAGTCTAAACGGTTGAAGATAAAGCAATCTTGGTTTTTCATAAGCTATTGTTTGACAATAACTTTAGATTAAACCAGATGTTAGACTTAACAGGAATATTTTAACTTCTGGTTAAATGTAAAGTTAGTGTCAAACGATAGCTTATGAAAAACCATGACAGGAAAGTGCAAGCCATTTTGCTTTATCTTCAGCCATTTATATTTTACAGGGTGTCAAACTTGATAAGTGGTCAATTTTCAACTGTCAATATTTCAAAAACAGTCGGTGGTAGGTATAAGACATTGTGCATGCGGCTAGACTTTTCTAAAGAAGCCAAAAATTGAATAATATACAGGGTATTGCATTTAAGACAAGAAAGTTGGCATTTGCCACTGCTACGTGACCCAGCCTGTACAAAAAGTTTTTATTAAAAAAATGCGCAACTAAAAATACTAATCGACGTGTCCGAGCGTTTTTTCGAATACGCTTCCATTTCTTTATTATCAAATTTATTCCAAGTTACAGACTCGCACTCTATATTATGATGATGATGCTGAGAAAATTGTCGAAAACCCCCTCTTTTTCTTAATTTTTTCAGCAACCATGCACTTTTGGAAAAAATGGTATTTGACTTTTATCTTTATCTTAATAGGGATATCATTATTCCTGCAGAAGGTTTTCCGATATTCCAAAATTTTTGTTTTTCAATCTTAACTTTTGTATTTCTTGTACCATGCATAACTTACCCTCTATTTAGCATTGTCAAAATTAGTTTTTTTCCAAGCATCAACTTTTATCAAGAATACAATTTTCTGAGAAACCCATAATAAAGAAGTTCCCATGTATTGCATAATTGTTTGGACACACTGTATACTTGAAACCAGAATTTTTTTTTCATTTTAGCGCATTATATACAGGTTGTTTGTCTCTATCTGGAACGCATCTTATGCTTTCTTGAAATGGTATCCCTATGAAGTGCTGCACTTGGTCTAACCAGCGTTTGGGCAAGCGTCCCCGAGGTCTAATTCCTTCGACTTTTGCTTGGATTACAAGTATTTCAAGATTGTTGTCACTTTTTCTGCTCACATGTTCAAAATATTTGAGAATTCTTCGTCTTACTATGGTTGACAGTCTATCTTTAACTTTTAGCTCTTCCAATGTTGACGTATTCGTTCTATGAGCAGTCCAAAAATTCTCAAGAGCCTTCTCCAAGCCCACATCTCGAAACTATCCAGTTTAGCACTGTCGGAAGCGTTTAAGGTCCAGGCCGCAGCTCCATAAAGCGCAATTGGAAATACAAGAGTTTCGACAAGTCTACGTTTTGTTATTGGTGTTATATGCTTATCTCTTTTAATCTCTATGGATGCGGTTCCCTCTTTATTTATATGGGCTTCCAGCGATAAATCATTTCATCCACAATTTCTACATCGCGTATGTCATCTCCGTCTACCTTACTGGTACGGTCTATTACCATCAACTTTGTTTTTTGGCGATTTAGTTTCAAGCCAAAGTTCGCATTGCTATGAGTGTGGTGTCATCGGCGTAGCGTAGGATATTTATTCTTCTACCGCCTATATTTATACCTTTTTTCCACCCCTCCAAGGCTTTCCTAATAATGCATTCTTAATAAATGTTGAATAATAAGGGTGACAGAATACAACTTTGCCTTACGCCTCGCTGTAGGCTGAAGAGATGGGAGATTTTGTCGTCCAGTCTGACCATTGCAGTATTTTCATATAGGTGTTTCAGTAAGAGGACTAAATGTTGAGGAGTTCCCATGTCTAAAAGAGTTTTCTAGAGTTTTTGCCAATTAACGCAGTCAAAAAACTTGCTGTAATCGAGAAAACATACATATGTTGGCTTCCCAAATTATCTTGTTGATGTCGTAGATTTGGCTCACATTTAAGATTTGTTCTCTGGTCCCTTTGCCACTAACGAACTCAGCCTGTTCTTATGGGATCTGCCATTGCAGAAAATATCTAAGAAGCTGAAGTTAAATTCTTAGCATGACCTTGCGGGAATGTGAGACAAGTGCTATGGTTCTATAGTTATTACAATTTTGACTGGACCCTTTCTAATGCAATGGGGTGAAAGTAGATGTGTCATTTGGCCATTGACTTGTTTGCCATATGTTGTTAAATATTTTCCATAAAAGACTAATACCTTCTGCATTAAGTTGTTTTAACGTTTCTGCGCTTATATTGTCTTCGCCTTTGCTTTTATTATTTTTTAAGTAGCTCTACCTCGCATCTCAAAATATCAGGCTCTCGTTCCACATCCCCAGTGGAAGGTAACTTCTTCAGTTCTTCTTCAGAGTCTTCGTTTCCGTAGAGACTTCTGCAGTACTGTTGTCATACTTCCAGAACTTCATCTATTTCAGTAATTACTTTGCCATTTTCCAAGGTTTTTGCTTAATTTCACTGGTGATTTCTTTAATTCGTTGGAAAAAATCCCGTGTTTCACGTTTCACTGGTGTTATGAAGTCTTTCAATTTCTTGGCACATTTTTTGGTAGTGTTGATTTTTATCCCGTCTACTCAGGCGCTGAATCTCTCTATTCAAGTTCTGGTATTCGACCTTTTCACTCTGTAAGCTTGTTCTTCTAAGGATCTTTCTTTCCATTTAAAAAAGTTGAATTTGTCTATATTGTTCCATTTTTATCCAGATAATTTCAAAAGATAATATGGAAAAAACCTAGAATTTTTGCGTAAAACTTATTTTCTATCTTCAAAAATAAAGGCTCCAGGAGCCACGTAAATATAATCAAACACCCTGTTCAGGGTGGCTCAAATTCAAGTCTATGTATGTGGATCTGGAAAACCATAAGATATACAGTATCGGTCAAATTAGGGCAAAATTGCGTAATTTGATTCTTAATAATATGCCCCTTTTGAAAGTTTTAAAATTCCGTGTATTTCCGGATATATCCGGAAAACAAACCATATTTTGTAAAATCTTCTTATTTTTTTTTTGCTGGGCTCAATTAAAAACGGATTTTAAATTGAATTGCACATTTGCATTGCCACTTTTTCCGCTCTTTCCATTGGTGGTATCCGACGCTTCGTTTTTAAGGGGTTCTCATCAACTTAAATTTTTTAAATACGAACTTTATTTTTGTTATCGTTTTCCAGAAGATATTGGCGTTATTAATATGAATATGTGTGTTTAATTTTTTTGCTCCTTTTTCATTTTTATTTTTGAAATTACTTATTTTGCTTCGTCGTAATTTTATATAGTTTGTTACTTTTAAATTTTTCATATTCTATAAAAATATTTTATTATGGTTTTTGTGCTTGATTTTTTTAAAACCAACTGGTTCTTCTATTTTTAAGTATCCCTAGAAAGGCTCATAGAGCTGTAACTAAATTAAAAAAATATATGCGAATAAAAAACTTAAGACAACGGGTTCGATTTATTTTTATTCTACAGAAGCTTCTTGCAGGATTCGAGAGCCATATATATTTTTTTGTATTTCTTTAAGGCCTACTGGTTTCCTCCATTTCAACACGCATTCTTCTTGAAGTTGACTAACTTTAATCTTCATAAGTTCATTTTATCACTAGAAAGGATCACAAACAGTTACGTATAACTAAATTTGAAAAAAAATACGAATTAGAAGAAAAATTAAGCCTGTCAAAAGCTTATTTCACGATAATAGAGTCTCAGAAACAGCTGTAACTAAATTTGGATAAAAGAAATACAAATTTTGATTTTTTTTTACCAACCAGTTTCCTTTATTTACAAATACCTTTCTTTTTGAAATTAAATAATTTTAACCATTCTAAGTGTCTTTTAAGTATCACTAGAAATACTCATATAGAGCTACAACTAAATTTCAATAAAAATATTAAAACATTTATATCTATTTAATGCCCACTTCATAAGTTTATTTTATCATTGGAAAGGCTCACAAACAGTTATAACTAAATTTGAAAAATATATATATTTGAATTAAAAGAAAAATTAAGACAACAGGAATGATTCTTCTTAATCTTCAAAAGTTTATTTCACGATAGGAGAGTCTCACAAACAGCTATAACTAAATTTGGATAAAAGAAATACAAATTTTGATTTTTTTTTACCAACCAGTTTCCTTTATTTACAAATACTTTCCTTTTTAAAGTTAATTAATTTTAATCTTTCTAAGTGTATCACTAGAAAGGCTCATATACAGCTACAACTAAGTTTAAATAAAAATATTAAAATATTTAAATTTATTTATTGCCCACTGGTTTCCTCTATTTCAAAACGCATTTCTTCTTGAAGCTGACTACTAGGTTTAATCTTCATAAGTTTCTTTTATCATTAGAAAAGATCACAACTAAATTTAAAAAAATATATATATTTGAATTAAAAGAAAAATTAAAACAACAGGATGATTCATCTTAATCTTCATAAGTTTATTTCACGATAAGAGAGTCTCACAAACAGCTGTAACTAAATTTGGATAAAAAATACAAATTTTGATTTTATTTTTAAATCAACTTGTTTCCTCTATTTAGAAATACCTTTTTTCTTGACAGTGACTAATTTTAATCTTCCTAAATATCTCTTAAGTATCAATCGAAAGGCTAATAAACATCTATAACTAAATTTGAAAAATATATACGAATTAAAACAAAAACTAAGACAACCGGTTCGATTACTTTTAGTCTTCAAAAGCTTCTTTCGGGATTCGACAGTCACATATATAGCTATAGCTAAATTTGAATAAATATATTATAAATTTTAAATTTTCTTAGGGCCAACCGGTTTCATTTATTTAAAAACGCAATTCCTTTTGATATTGACAATTTTAATCTTCATACATTTATGTTGGGGTTTGGAACCTTCGGCAACATGCACTAAAACAGAGCTTTATCCACAATACCGAAACAGAATTTTTGCACTCGACGCGCGTTTCGCTAACCATGTTAGCATCATCAGGAGATGATTAAGACTAAAATTAAAATCTAC
>JAEQML010062593.1:0-24198 GCA_016904865.1 Pissodes strobi | reverse complement strand
CATAAAGAGCTACAATTGTCAAAGATTTATCAACGTTTCTTTTTGTAAATAAACATGGCACATGGCTCTAAATCTGACTTTTTATAGCCTAAATCTAATAAAACACTATTTACCCTGTCATTCCAGGCTCGTGACGCCTGTTTAAGCCCGTAAATAGCCCTATTTAACTTTAAAACCTCATTGTCACAAAAATTGTTTTGTACATACCCCTCAGGTATTTTCATGAATACCTGTTCCTTCAAATATCCATTTAAGAACGCAGTCTTAACATCTAAATGTGTGATATCTAGATTCATCTTTAGTGATAACGCAATTAAAAGTCTCAATGTCGAATGCCGCACAACTGGTGAAAAAATTTTCCTCATAATCAACACCTTGCTCTTGCGTGAAACCTCTCGCAACAAGACACGCACGATATGTCACCTCATTCGCACTATTGACTTTTCTATTAAACACCCACTTCTTGTCCACTACCCTGGCACCTTTAGGTAAATCCATTAACTCCCAGGCCCCATTCTCCTCAAATGACTCCAGTTCTTCTTTCATGGCTGTTTTCCAACATTCAGCATCGGGCCTAGCTAAAACCTCCTTAACATTTGTCGGATTCTCGAAATCTGTCACACTGAAGTATGACACATTTTCACCATATTTCACCACAGATTTAGAAAGTCTATTTGATCGTCTTAAATTTTGCTCTGGATCATCATTCTGAATCATACCCAAATGTTTCTTGTCAGGATTATAATCTTCATCACTATCACCATTCTGAGAATATTCTGACTCACTCTCACTCTCGAAGATGTGAAGGAATTCCTCTTGCTCTTCATGATCCCCCACTGAATTTAAAACCTCTGTTTGAGTTTCACTCTCTTTATTTTGAGTTTTGTCTAAGCAAATTATCGCCTCTCTATTATTGTTGTTTTCTTCTATGATAATGACATCACGTGACACTATTACGTCTTTCTTGTCTGCATCATAAAGTCGGTAGCCCTTAGTGGTGTCACTAAATCCCACAAGAATCATCTTTTTGGATTTTTTATCCCACTTTAGTCTTCTCTGTTTTGGCACATGCACCATCGCAGTGCTGCCAAATATCCTTATATGACACACATCAGGAACTTTTCCAGACCAACCTTCTATAGGTGTTTTTCCTTCTAATCCAGAAACAACACTTCTGTTTCTTAAGTATACCGAAGTGTTTATCGCTTCTGCCCAAAAACATTTTTTTCTTCAAACGTCAGTAAATCCGTCATTACTCGACTGTGTAGGCGGCCGTGAAGTTTCGTTTTTCCTCCGCCGGAGCTTTACTTTTCACTTTTCCGCCAGCGGAGGTAAAAGTGTTGTCATAGCAACATAGATACAAACAAACAACAA
Source organism: Pissodes strobi (assembly GCA_016904865.1). Lineage (NCBI taxonomy): Eukaryota > Metazoa > Arthropoda > Insecta > Coleoptera > Curculionidae > Pissodes > Pissodes strobi. Next base: position 22,824 of record JAEQML010062593.1, on the reverse strand, counting down.
AATAAGCGTCAACAACTCAAGATTTATTAAACTAAAATTTGTATTTATCACTCAATTTGTGCACTGCATTTCTAAAAATCACTAATTTAGGAACAAATTGGTTATTATTTAATCGAACTTACTCAATAACAGCTTATCAATACGGAATTAAAACGCAATCGGAGACGCAATTTAAAAAAAATAATTATTGTTGACAGTGTCCACTGACAGCTTTATGTTACATTACTATAGCAACAACCTGTGCCTATTCACCGACACCGGTCTAAGCCGCCTTGCAAACCCACTTATCTTTAATATTAATTATTATTATTACTATTAAAAAGAGATGTTTTTGCATTAATTTGTCGACATTTGAAGAAAAAACAGCATATTTTATTTGGAGGAAAAGTTACTTTTCATGGCTTGCTCTCTATTACCAGCCTCACTCCGTTCGGCTGTTAAACACGAGCGCGCCATGAAAAGTATCACTTTTCCTCCATATAAAATAATATACTATTCCAGTCCTGCATCAAATAACAAGCATCTCGCTTTTTCCACCAATGTCCTATTCATGCGCTCAGCATTGTCATTTTCCTCAGGTGTGTAGCTATTTGTGGTTTGGTGAACAATGCCAAATCTCTTGAGCATGCTTTTCACTTCCAATCCACGAAACTCACCACCGTTGTCAGATCTAACCATTTTAATTTTTCTTTCTATTTGATTTTCTGCCATATTTTTAAACTCTATAAAGTGTTTTAGAGCCTCATCTTTTCTATTACAAAAATATACAAAAGACATTCTGCTGTGGTCGTCTTCCAACACCAAAAAATATTTGGCACCTCCCAGAGATTTTACCTCCATCGGTCCACAGAAATCTGCATGAATTAGGTCTAACAAATTTTCAGATCTCGAACCCTTTTTCGGAAAAGGATTTCGTGTTTGTTTGCCTTCGTTGCATGTTACACAATTATACTTGTCTATTCTTATTTCTCCTTGAAAATTTAAGCCTGTGACAGCCCCATTTTTCATTTTTGATAAATCCGTGCTATTTAAGTGACCAAATCTTCTATGCCATGTTTCCTCGGTGACCTTAGATGCCTCTGCCACAAAACATGGTTGCCAAATTTCCGTTGTTAGCTTGTAAACATTATTATTAAGGCTTGCCTCCCCAATTAACACGTTTTCACTGTTGTATATCTTACAGCCCTTATTATCAAAATTTACAGTGTTGCCATTTTTGATTAATTCGCTGACCGACAACAAATTCGTTGTTAATTGTGGCACGCAAAGTACATTTGTAACACAAACTTCAATCACATCCTGTCCTATTTTACTTCTTAACTCAACATCACGAATACATGCCACTGATGCTGTGCTGTTATTGGCAACTGTGATATCAGACATATCAGCTGGTTTCGATTGCACATCCGACAGCCATTCTTTGTTTGGGGTTATATGGGCACTTGCTCCAGAATCCACATACCAATCCTGGTTGCTAAATTTGCCACTCATAAATACTGCACTGTAAACATGCTTTTTGCCTTTGTCTTTAGACTCATCTTTGCTCTCTTTCTTGTTTTCTTTCTCCTTCCTTTTCTCAGGACATTGATATGCAAAATGCCCTTTAGAATGACAGCGAAAACAAGTTACTTCCTTTTTATTCTTGCTCAAGTAGGAATTGTCTGGTTTGCTTTTAAATTTCGTAGCAAAAGCCCCATTTACACTAGTATCACACTCCATGTCTAAAAGCTTAGTTTTTATCTTATCTGTTGTTATGTTTATATCTGAGTGTTCGATGGCCATAATCATCGGCTCATATTTTTCAGGTAATCCTATCTGGCAGAATTGGCTTCTTTTAGGTCCGTTCAGTCGGGGTTTACTGATTCGCTAAATTTTTTTGGGTCGAAGATAGATGACTTTACCAGTGAAATGGAAAAAGTTAAAGATTTATCAAGAACTGTAGCTGAATTGCAGCGGGAGTGCTCCGAAGTTCGACAAGAAACTGCGTCTTTGAGATTGGAAATTGAAGCACTACATCAAGAGGGTCGGAAAAATAACATCGAGCTATGTGGAATCCCCGAAAAACGGAATGAAAACATCGCAGTTATAGTAAAAAAACTGGGATCGGTTGTCGGAACGTCAATTAAGGATGAAGACATTGTCACATTCCACAGGGTGGCTCGTTTCAATAAGGGACAAGACGCCGAGACCTTTCCTAAAAATATAATTGTAAAGTTTTCCTCTTTATCCAAGAAAAAGGAGCTTCTTAGTGCAGTCAAATTGGGAAAAGGTCGTAGCATAAAGGCATCAGATTTCGGTTTTGAACAACAGACAAAAGTTTTTGTTAACGAACATCTTTCTCCTTATTATAAGGTGCTAAACAAAAGGTCCCGAGATTTTTGCAAGAATTTCAACTATAGATACTGCTGGGTTAAAGAAATGAAAATTTTTATTAAAAAAGATGACAACAGCAGAGCCTTTCATGTATCTAGTGACCAAGTTCTCTCTTCTTTGAGCAAATAGACTGATAAGAGGTTCAACTTTTTAATTGAAATTTAAATATAATGGCTTTAAATAATGACTTCTCAATATATTATCAAAATACCAGAGGCCTTAGGACAAAAACAGTTGACTTCTATCAGTCTGTGTGTGCAGCTCAGTATAACTGTATATCCATAACAGAATCTTGGTTAAAGCCGGAGGTTTTGACCTCTGAATTATTTCCTCCGTGCTACAATGTTTTTAGACTGGATCGCAATGCTTTAGCTAGTGGAAAGAGTGACGGTGGTGGTGTTATTTTTGCAGTTCGTGATGATCATTGTTCTGAACTAGTTCAAAGGTTGTGTAACTCAAACCAAATAATAGAAGATTTATGGGTAAGTGTAGCGTTGAAAGGAGGTAGGGTCTTGTTGATTTGCACGGTTTATATACCGCCTCATGCATCGCTTAATAACTACTTACATTTTTTTTCCAAATTAGAGTCAATATTAACTAATAAAATAAATAATAATGTTCTAATAATAGGTGATTTTAACTTACCTAATTTAACTTGGTCGCGTAATAATAGCAACGTTTTGCTTCCTAGCAACGCCACTGACCCATGTAGTAAAGGTTTTGTGGACTTTTATCATTTTAATAGCTTAAAACAATGTAATCATATTTTTAATATAAGAAATAGAATATTAGATCTTGTAGTAACTAATTCCCTAAACACTCAGGTAATAAGATGTGGTAGTCCTTTGGTGCTCGTAGATGCTCATCATGTCTCGCTGGAGGTGAATTTGGATCTAACGTATGAGAAAGGACTTGTGTGTAACACATATGAAAAATTAAATTTTTCTAAAGCCAATTACCAAATTATAAATCATAAAATTAACTCTTTTCAATGGCATAACATTTTATCTCTCAGCGATATAGATCAGAACCTAGAATGTTTTTATGAGAAGTTGGGAAACGTGGTTGATTCGCATATACCAAAAATAAAAATTAAAAAAAATCATTATCCGATTTGGTTTTCCAAGCACACTATTAACTTAATAAAAAACAAAGTAAAAGCGCATAAAACTTGGAAATTATACAGAAGGGACACTGACTATGAACATTTTTCAAATTTACGAAAAACTGTAAAGATAAATATTAGTAAGGTTTATAAAGAGTATATTGCTAAAACAGAAAACAACCTTAAACATGACACAAAACATTTTTGGTCTTTTATTAACAATAAGAAAAACACAAAAAGCTTACCATTAAATATGACTCTAGAAACACAGCATGCTTTCAATAATAACGATATATGTGAATTATTCTCAAAGTGTTTTAGCAGTGTGTTTGAGCCATGTGACACTCCATCACTTATTAATCAGATTCCTTCTCAAAAGTGTTTTACCATAAATCAAATTGATAAAGATAGTATAAGGAAAGCACTGTGCTCCATAAATATAAAAAAGGGCCCTGGCCCGGATGGTTTTCCTTCTTTATTTCTAAAATTGTGTCCTTCTCTATGTGAGCCCTTATATTTACTTTATAACCAATCTATTTCCACTGGTAAATACCCTAAGCTTTGGAAAGTGGCCCAAGTAGTCCCTATATATAAGTCAGGTGATAAAAATTCTGTAAAAAATTATCGCCCGATATCTCTTTTAAGTCACTTTGGAAAATTGTTTGAGAAACTTATCTTGGAGCAATTGTTTTTTGAGGTTAAGTGGTCAATTGACATAAATCAACACGGGTTTTTTTCAGAAAAGGTCAGTAATAACCAATCTGGTACCCTTTGTGAATTTTTTAAGCGAAAATATGGAAAAGGGCGCTGAGACATGCACCGTGTACACTGATTTTTCTAAAGCGTTTGATAAAGTTCACCATCCAACACTTTTTATAAAACTTGAAAATTTTGGTGTGCACGGTGCATTGCTTAGAGTTTTTAAAAGCTACCTTAGCGAAAGAACTCAGTATGTTGTTGTAAATGGAGTTAAATCTAAGTGTACTAAAGTTACTTCAGGGGTGCCACAGGGGTCGCACGTGGGTCCTTTACTGTTTAGTATCTTCTTGTATGATGTAGGACAGTGTTTTCCTAATAGTGCATACTCTTTATACGCAGATGACCTTAAAATTTCAAAAGAAATAAATTCGATTACTGATTTTGCTACCTTACAGTATGAGCTGACTAATTTTATGACCTATTGTTCCTTAAATCGTCTAGTTGTTAATTCAGAAAAATGCAACTGTATATTATTTTCTAGAAAACCTTTACATAGGCAACTTAAATGTGATCTTTATTTGAATAACTTTAAACTTAAATATCTTGACTGTGTGAAAGATCTAGGTGTAATGCTGGATTCTAAGATTATGTTCGAAATTCATATTGAAAATGTTGTACGGAAGGCTTTTAGAAATCTTGGTTTTATTTTTCGAGCAACCAAAGGCTTCAGTAACATCCAATCTTTAGTAACTTTGTATAATACCCTTGTACGACCAGTGCTTGAATACGCCACAACAATCTGGAACCCAATGTACTTTAAGTATATTGATCGACTTGAAAGTGTACAGCGCAAATTTATCAATACGTTAAATTATAGATTTTATAGGCAACGGCATTTCATGACATATTATGATAATTTAAAGTTATATAATATGCAGTCTCTTGAAGTTCGTAGAAGAAATTTTGATTTAATATTTGTTTTCAAAGTTGTACATAATTTGACTGAATCCACATATGTATTGGATCGATTATCTTTTAATAGCAATTCTTACATTCTTCGTAATAGACCTACTTTTGTTGTAACTAGATATTATTCTAACTATTTATCAAATTCTCCAATCATTAGGTGTACACGTACTTATAACAGCTTTACGAATTTATACCCACATATCGATTTATTTAATATAACCCTAGTGGTTTTAAAGGACATCTAAGACGGATCATTAGTTAATTGTCTCGTTAATTGTATACCTCTGTTAAAATAAATACCATTATTTCTATGTTATAATTAATGACTTGTTTGCTAGCCTAGTTTTTTGTATTATATTGTGCTTTCTTGTTATTGGGCAGCTGCGTCTGTCTGTAAGAGAGCCTTGTTGATAAATAAATAAATAAATAAATAAATAAATAGTAGGCTTCCAACCCACCCATCATCTATGGCGAAACCAGTATTTTTCAACTTACTAGCAGTTTCGACCATTTTAGTTACATACTCGCCCATAGAATCACAATTTTGTCTGCGAATATTTATCAGTGACCTTAATAAGGCGATTTTTCGGGTAAATCCACTATCGTCAAATAACGACTTTAATTTATCCCAAAAATTCTTCGCGTCTGTCGTATCCTTTATATGCACAAATTATGCAAAATTATCTTTTATCTGGCTTGGGCTATCTTTGTAGCATCCGTCTCGGTTCCAAGAATACACCCTTTTTGTCCTTCTAGAATCAAGTAATTTTCTATCGCAAAACACCACTCGTAGTTTTCCCGACCACGAAGTTTTGGCACACTTCCAAGAAAACTCGTCGACATTTTTTTTTACACACACTCAAAGAACGATTCTTTTATACTATTTCCTTAAGAAACACGCATGTACTGGGCCCATAACCTATTAGAATAAATAAAACACACGTTCTCATGGAGATGATAAACTATAACTAACTTTATTTTAAGCATATATCGATCTACATTCAGGTGACGCGACATACACATAAGAGACTAAACATTCATTGTTTATCAGAGTTCCACGAATAATGCAGTGGAAGGCGCAGTATACAGTTTCGTCCTATGTTTATTATTTTTTAAAGATTAGTGATATTTTAACAATATGTCCATCAACTGCAACGTGCAGAGATCGGTTCTTAACGAAACTGGAATATCATGTATTAGATATGATATTGACGATTTTTTTGAATGGAAACCCCATTATTTTAGTTCATATTTATAATCTTCAAAAAAGCTGATTTCAAAGACATAAAACAGTTGGGACCTGAATGAAGTTGATAGTTTCGTAGCTAAAGGGGAATTAAAAGAAAATAAGTTTTATTTTGTGTTTAAGGTATATATTGTTTGAACTTTTAAAAGATAACTAATTAATTAAAATTAATTGAAATTCAAAAAAAAATAATCATGTGCTAAGGCTGTAATTTTTTATATTGTCAGTACTTACTCCTAGCGACCAATAAACTATTGCTGGACTGGAAGTTACGATACCCGGCATCATGCATAGTTTTAACGAGGAAGTGAGAAACGAGAATGGTAATATGCTTATAGAAATGTGTACATATAATGAGCTAAGGATTAACAACACATACTTTAAACACAAAGACCAACATAAATACACCTTCCAAAATACAACAGGGCACAAATCCACTATCGACTACGTAATCACGAACAGCCAAGTAGACCCCCATCATATTCTCGATATAAGAGCATTAACACCAGCAAACATAGGAACACCACACAACCTTATTTTATGCAAATACCGATCAACAAACCTACGAAAAATGAAAAGCCCCATAACCACACCACTAAATTTAACATAGAATCGCTTAAGAACGACAGCACAAGAGGATTATACGAAGGAAGACCCAACGAAAAAATCACACAAAACCATATAACAGAGAAAGACAATACCGAGCTGACATGGAAAAAATTAAAATCAATATTACACAGAGCGCAACAGAGGCCATAGGACTAAGGACAGTAAACGTCAATGGCAACAGAAACAGAAAACCGTGGTTCACAAACGAAGTAAAAGAACTTGCTAAAGAAAAGAAAGAAGCCTACTTAAAATACATTAACAGCAGACCATCGAACGAGTACGAGAGATACAAAATCATTAGAAATCGAACAAACAATGATATAAGACAATTAAAAAAAGAACACTGGGAGAGATTCTCAGCTGAAATGGAGGGAGATCTATGCGGCGGTCAAAGAGAAGTGTGGAACATGCTACGAAATAGGAGAAACAGATTACTGAAGAGGTGAAAGTGAACGATATTAAATTGGAGACATGGATGAAGCACTTTGAAAATATGTATAATACTCCCGATGGCAACACATCAAGAACAGAGATCCTACCAAATGATGATAACATTGAACCTAAAATAACAATAGAGGAAGTTCAAGCGACAAGACAGAAATTGAAAAACCGAAAAACTACTGGAATCGATAATATCAAATACGGGGAAATGGAAATACAGAAGGAACTCACCAAACTTTTTAAAAATATAATTACATCCGAAACCATACCAGACGAATGGAGAGTAAGCATATCCATACCTATACATAAAAAAGGAGAGAAAAGGAACCCCAATAATTTTAGAAACATAACGCTACTGAGCTCGATCCTTAAGCTTTTTACTAAATTCATCGTAAATAAAATCATGAAAAAGGTGCCAATATTCGAAGAATAGCAAGGATTTAGGTCCAATAGATCACGGTAGACGCAATATTCATATTACGTCAAATGATAGAAAAATCGATAGAATTTAACAAGCCCCTGTTTGTCTGTTTTGTGGATTTAACCAAGGCATTCGACAGGGTCCGACTGGATGACGTAATCAAGATTCTACACCTGAACAACATCGATAACAGGTACCAAAGAATTATACAAGAACTGAACAGCAGAAGTAAAACAAGAATAAAAACGCACGACGGACTGTCTGAGGAAGTGCAAATCAATACGGGCATAAGACAGGGGCAGCCTTAGTCCTACCCGGTTCAACATTATCATGGATCAAATTATTGAAAATATTAAAAAAGTGAACGCTGTATATAGGATGGGTAATCGCGCCATTAAAGTATTATGTTATGCAGACGACGCAATCCTCATAACAGAGAATGAAGACGACCTACAACGTCTGCTATACAAGATGAAAGTAACGGCACAAAAATTTTTAATGAACATCGCAGCAGAAAAAAACACAATCAATGGTTATCTCTAAAGAATCTATAAGGTGTAAACTGGCAGTTGACAACACAATAACTCAGCAGGTGAGAAGATTCAACTACCTGGGAGTGGAGATATCAAGCGAGAGAAACCTTATTGAAGAAGCACGAACACAAGCCATAAAAGCAAGAAGAGTCAGCGGATACCTGAGAGATATAATATGGCGAAATAAAATGATGAGTACAAAGAGCAAGCTGAGGATCTACAAAACATGCGTAAGACCTAATTTAATATACGCCACAGAAACCAGAGCTGAAACATCAACAACGAAAGGAAAAATGAGAACGACCGAAATGAAAATACTAAGAACCATCAAGGGTGTTATCCTCAGGGATAGAATAAGAAGCCAGGATATCAGAGAAGAACTAGACATACAGGATGTGGTAAGATGGGATAAAACACGCAAGAGGTGCTGCAATGACCATGTGGAAAGAATGCCAAATGGAAGATGGGCAAAGTGGGCTAAGTCGCAAAAGCCAAACTCGCGAAGACCGGTAGGAAGACCACTCAAGAGATGGTACGAAAACTGGAGCTCAGCATCACAGGTAGGGCTCCGAAGGAGGCCAAACACAATGGACTAAACAGGACTAGGCCCCATTATAAGAAGAAGGAGAAGAAGAAGAAGAAGAAGAAGACCTTTCTTACGGCTTCTTCTGAAAGAGTACTGCATTCTGATGCAATTCGATTTCTCAAATCTTCAATATTGACAGGTCTTATTTTATAAACAAAGTTTTACAGGTGAACCCACAAGAAGTCCAAAGCTATGACGTCGGAATACCTAGGTGGTAATTCAATGGGCCCACGTCTTCCAGTCCATCTCTTTGGACAACATGGTTGGCATACTGAGGCGGTTCGCCATCTTGTTAGTACCACCAACTAGCGTAGGGATATCAATGTTTTGAAACAAATTAAGGCAATTCAGCCCTTTTACATTGTTGTCAAAAATATGCCCACCGAATCATTAATTTTCAGAGGATATTGAGTATGACTCTTACACATCCACATATGATTTTCTCCAGCCTAATAACTACAGTTTTGCCGGTTTACCTGGCCATTTGATTTAACAGTTGATTTATCTAAAAACAGTATTTCTTCAAAAAACAAAGGACCCTAGTTACATTCAAATTTGACAGAATGCCATTCTGCGATATGCATCATTGTCATTCAGCTCATGGATCAGTCGGATTTTGAACGGGTCCCATGATCCAGAACAACCTGGGTGACGGACGCTGTTGTTGGGTTTTCTTCCACAGCTAAAATAATATTTAGTTTCAATCTTCCTGAAGGGCTGAAAGGCTTTTCTTGAGAAGATCTTCCACGAAACCTGTTTCTCGACTGTTTGTTCAAATTTTACTAGCAGGTGACTTAGCGATTGGCCTTTCCGGTTACTTAACGTTGAACAAAATGCAAACTACTCTTGGGTGCGACCCTATTACCATACAATTTTTCTAAACCGACAAAAACCCTGTTTCTAATCCCGCTTGGCATATTACCCGTTTCGTAAAAGAGAAATGCTTTATTTTGCGTCCAAAGTGTTCCTATAGGGATCAGATCTGTCCGGCTATTTTCGACTTTTACGATTTGAGATTCGACTGTATTTCTTTATTATCTGCGAATTTGCAGACGTACGCATCGCATGCAATAAATAAGTGTGTGATACGCTTTTTTACTGGTCAACTGTCGACAATACTAGCTAAAAGGCAATTAAGTCGATGGTGTTTTAAGAAAATGATTTGTTTTTGAAATTTATAAAAATAGAATATATAACAATTTTAAATAAAATAAATGCTAATAAATGTGTTTATGAAATAGCAAATATAGTTATTTCAGACTCTAATAAATGATTCGTTTCTGAATTGATGTTATCCAAAAATATCTGCTCACTTAATGACCCGTTAAGGAGAAGCTTAAGTGATATTCTCCCAACCAAAAAGTTATTTTGTAAATATTAAGACTAACTGAAAAATATTTTCAAAATATTTGGCTCGACTAATTAAAAGCCTTCAAGTTCAGAAGAAAGAGTTCCGTTCACTTCATAACTTCCAAATAGTGGCTCTTTTTTGTCACGAGTATATCATTTCCAGTACGTTGCGAGCCTTTTTCTTTATTTACTTTTTTAGTTTTTTTTTTCAATTTTATGTTATATAATTTTGTATGCCATTACCTCACTTACTTTTATAAAATCCTTAGAAATTATAATAACATACTTTATATAGCTCGCACATCGCTAGGGTAAGTGTTTCAATTATATTCACGAATACAAAGTCAAAAATCAGTATTTGCCACGAAACTAATCTTGATAGCTACGCTATATAGATCTGTGCTAAAATCTGTTCCTATGTAGTTGGTAGCACAAATCCACTGTGAGAGCCATAAATTAATTAATCCTAAATGCTAGACGTACCCGTACTACCTGCCACCTCAATGAATTGGTTTGTTTCAAATCATATTCGAGGTAGATTGTTATTGGGTTTGGTAGGCAGATATAGTTTATTTGATAAAAATTGAACTGCCATAAAGAGTAAATATCGACCAATATTTCGGGTTGTATTTGTGAAGCTTGGACCGCGTAGAAAATATTTAAAAATGCTTTAAACCAAATTAATAATTCCTCGAGCTAAGACAGCTACATTTTTAAGGGCTCTTGATGGTGAACCTAAGACTTTGTGTTTGTTTATGAATTATATGACCCATAAGTAACGGCTATTGTATGATTAAAATTGATGATATTCCTATGATATATTTAACTATATTTTGCAAGAGTTTTACTAATAAAGACTATCTTTTGTTGTACATCAGATCCTCAGTAGGTTGCTATTGCGTTTGGTAGGCAGACATATTTTATCTGACAATTTTGGCATTAATAAAAGAAGAACTTTGGCATGTTAGGCCTGAATTCCAATATAACTTTGTGTTTCAGAAAATGGTTTACCTTTTCAGACGTCAGAAATGGGAGCGTCGATCACCTGAAAAAGTTATAAATTTCTATCTAATATTTACAACAACAAAAACTCTACATAACTTTAGAACAATTTGTAATATGAAGAACCGTAACTGTCAAAATCGGGATCAAAATTCGATACAGACCAAATACAAAAGCAGCGACTGTAGGCAAAATCAGGTATTGATCTTCATTTTTAGTAACATGCGCGACACAATCATTCCATTCGTTGTTGCTAATCTCTTATTATTGTCCTATGATATCGAGTACCATGTGCCATTCCACTAAATGTTAGCGACTTATTAAGTTCAGGAGTCGTATTAACCTCTACTTCAAATAAGAATCCAAGAATAAGTCGGACTGGAATACAGATCTTTAATTCCATATTATCTGTCATCTGGAGAAGGCGAGTGCTATTAGATTAGCACTTGGCGACAAGTATAATTTGTCAGATATAAAAGGATTTAGGACAGATACGACTTGAGCGGCGAATAGTCTACCCGATGGCATGAGAGGATTATAGGACGGGATATTACTTTATGAAATTAGCAGTGAATTATCTCGTAAAGTTGCGGAAACTAATAATACACTCTAAAAGCTGACAAAAGTTAGTGATATTCTTGTATCTAGCCATAATCAAGGAATGTGATGCTATTAAAAGTTTTTAGTTTTCTATACTGTAATTAACATTATTAAAATAAATATATTATTTACAAAGCCACTTCGGCTAGCATACTTTTTGAAGCCTCCTGTAGGCCTTACTGATCGGAAGTAAAAATGAGCTTTTTCTAAATAGCCGCTCTCAAACCTGGTTTTATGCATTTTTATTTTAGTTGCAAAAATCCTTCAATAATCGTGCCCTATTTTCTACTTTTATTTAAAAGTTTCATTCAACAATGCACAATAGAATTGCAAGAGTATTTTAGCTGTTTTAGTATTCAAGTGTCACTGGAATTATTTCTTCCTCAAGAACCTTGCAATGTAATTTACATTTGAATTGCATTTTTGGCTACGAATGTTGTTGGTTTGGATCTGCTTGTGTATGGTTAACTGAATATACAATGCAAAGGAAATTTGATCAGCCTCTATAGGAATAAATATACGATGAAACTGTTGAAGAGTCCGCAGTGTAGTAAAACCAGTTTTTTGAGAATAATTTAATTTTAAATATGGCAAATCTATAACAGAAGCTAAACGCTGACAGATATTACAGTCACGCCTATGGTTTTCGACAACTTTCTGGCTCCAACCGCCGATCTGTGCTAACAACTGCAATGGGATAGATTTTAAATACATTTTTATAGAACTAATGAACATTTTAGACTCCTGTAAGTTGATTTTGTGCATCAGAAAAGTTCCTTTGGTCACTATTACGTGTGGCAAACCGAGTCTGAAATGCTCTTTTTAATAAGTAATATTCCGATTGCTATAAAAGGAAAAGCAAAACCAACTACAGTAGAACATCAATAAAACGGTTTTATTCGGGTACTCTCAAAAAATAAAAGGTAAATTTTCTGCTAAAAGGAAATATTTGCCCCATGGTTTGTCTGATAAAAGCTATGTGAGGCACCTTTACACAAAAGGTTCGGTAAGCGAAGTTGTAAGTATCTTATAGTTACTGCTTTTGCAACAATTCTTCTCGATTAACATGGGTAATGACAATAATTACCGTATAAAAAGAATACACCAAAATATCCTACATAAAATTGATGCAGTGTAAGACTTCGAAAATGTTTAAATGCCCATTCCGTACCCGCCTGTCTTGGGCGATTCAAACCAGTGTTTACTCTGGACATGGAAAGGAACTTCTTAGCTAATTACTGCAAATAATTGCACAGCAGCTTTTATGCCTTAACGGTTAAATCGACGAATTAATCTTCAAATACGTAGAAAGAATCGACAGAATTGACAAACTTAAAGAATTGGCACGAAAGAAATGTGAGTACTCAACGAGCGGTGCGTGTGCGGAGAAGATGGTGGACGTTGGACTTGAAGCGCTGCAGGTTGTAGTTTTCCTAGAAAGACGTTACTCGGAAGCCCATTCCTGAGCGAGATAGTCCTCCAGACAAAAAAGTCCCGCAACAGCGGCGTCCTAGGTGTTAGTAACTGAATCGTATGCTGTTGAGCAGCTTGCGTCTGACGAGTGTTTCTGTTTGGCACAACTCTGGGTGGAATTATAAGTGCCAGCTCGTTTGAAGATCTTCCGTAGTAGCATCGATATTAAAGAGATAAGTCCACCACTTTTCTTCGATGTTCAAGGCTATCAAGGACGTCAGTCAAATCATCCACAAGACGGACTGCTTTCCTCTCTATGAAATCTTATACCTTAAGCAAGTGTTTGGGTGCCGAGCTCCACACATGAGAACAGTGTGCCATAGATGGTCTTATCTGGACCTTATAGGGCAGTAAGAGCTAATGAGGCGTATAAAACTTTTTTGCTCTATAGAGTGCTCTTAGCTTTTGTGCTGCTGCCTTAGCGATTTTGACGACGTGATTACGCCAAGACATGTTGTTTTCTACGTTGATGAGTAGCAAGCTTATGAATTATGCCAGAGTCAGTGTTTGTCCTGTTATTGATAAGTCAGGTACTGTGGTGTTTGCCTTTTTTGAGCTTGAGTCTTTCCTGCGTTAAACTAGATATTGTTTTCCTCACCCCATTCCACGATGGCATTCATATCTCCTTGATGGCAGCAATCTGATTTTCTGGCTCGAGTTGGGAACGAGCAGCAGTTATTGGAATCCGCAACATGAATATAAGATTACTATCGTCAGCAGAGATGTAAACAGAATTGTTTGTCCTGTCTAAGAATAGAGCAGGAACAGTGTAGGAGATAATTTACACCCTTGAGAAACTCCGGCATTAAACTTAAAGTCCTCTCCTCCGAGAGATGTCCATCTATCCCATTTCGGATGCTTCGATCCCTTAAGAAATTGGAAAGTCATGTAAGAAGTGCTGGTGGTAGTCTGTATGCTGTCAATTTGCTTAACAATCCACCATGCTACACCCTATTAAATGCTTTGGATATATCCAGAGATACGCCGTAGCTCTCGATGGCTTTGATCCATAGGTACTAGGTAGGTCACGTAAGTCAAAAGATCTCCCGTTGATCTGTGCTTGCGGAAGCCATACTGGCGATCGCTTATGATGCCTGACTTTGGACATGATGGGAACTAAGGCAATTGGCCGGTAGTTATTTGGAATCGTTTGTTAGCAAAATTAAAACGTCAAAGGAGAGGTGTAGATAGGGTTAACCAAAAATATATAATTTGATTAATTAAAGCATATCAAAATTATGGTGGAAAATTAAAAATATAGTATGATAGTCAAAGGGAGGGTGGTGAGTTTGGGATTTTTAGATGAGAAAATGTTTGTCTTCTGGCTGAACCTAAAATAGTTATTTATGCAACAAGTGTGTAAAGTGACCCTTTTTTATGAATGGGAATCCCATGAATAAAAAAGGATACTTTACACATGAGTAGCATACGAAATTTTATCTACTGCCGAAAAACATATGAAAAAACAAAAATATTATTAAATTACTTTACGCACTAGTGCGTAAAGCATATTATTTTACGCACTACCCTAAATGTCAAAAATATGTCAGATTTACTTTACGCACTAGTGCGTAAAATAACTTATTTTACGCACTGCACATTAAAAAAGGCCAATTTTACGAAACCTAGAGAGTGCGTAAAGTGAGTACTTTACGCACGGTAGTAGAAAAAATAATTATTTAGTACATCTATTTTAATATAAAAAATTTCAATGTAAGAAATTATGCACTGAAGCATATATATTAGGGGTCACTACTTTGAACTGTGATTAGTTGCTTTTAACACCCGTTAAATTATTCAGTGTTAGATGTATGATATTCAAAACCCTGATTAATTTACCAGCGGAGTTCAAAGTAGTGGTCCCAGAACACCTTTCAATGAAGCTTCTCAATGACGAGAAATTAAAAATTTCTTCTGTTTTGAAGAGAAAGTATTCATAATAGACGTGACTTTCATCTTTGTAAGGAACCAAGGATTACCGAAAGATTCGAAATTCTATGAAACATAATATTTGCGAGCTAATTTCATAAATATCATTCGATCTGATTCGAGCATAGAGCCATTGTTAATAGGAAAATAAGCCTGACTAAATAAAAATAATAAGAATTTTATTATTGCTCTTATATAGAAATCTTAAGCGCATAACCTATATAGTTTCCCGAAGGTAGAACGAGGAGAAATATGTTTTCGTTAATGTTTTGTTACGTAAACGGCCCATGCTAGCAAATGAATATAAAAATGACAATTAGGTTCAAGTGCCTTAATGCTACTTACATTTCAGATGAACGATTTAGAATAATCGACTTACATATAATGTATATTAAAATGGTCGCTTGAAAGTCTCTTGTATTATTTTTTGCTTCAGTTCACCATCATAAGCGTAGTATAACATGAATGCCAAAGTTGACAGTTGCATTAACTAATTATTCAGACGGCAAAGGGTCTTAGAAGTACAGGAACATACTTAATTCAACATATTTAGTAAACTGCTAGTTATGCCCAAATTTTTTTTGGCCAAGCAGAAAACTTGCCATTCAATTTACCTTCTAAAAATAAAAATGAATTCAATCAAATATATGGAATTTTAACCCAAAAGAGCTTTATATTTTATTAACTGAGCCTTGGTGCAATCATGGCCCAAACCCGGTTTCAAATTGACTGGCATAGTTATGTCTATTGTTCGTAAAAGGGTCAGCATTTTCAACATTCAAAATGAATAAATAAGAAGATTTCTCTTAGGAGAATGACCTAAAAGCGTCGTAACAGAAATATAATATCAGAGAAGTTTGCCAGATGATACAACATTCCTCTGAGTCAATGTTCATGGAATAGGACGCAAAATAATAAAAAAAAAATATTTATAAATTTTTAAAACTTATAAGGAAATAATTTTAATAAACGGACGGAAGGGCAGTGATAAGAATATGATATTTCACTAACTAAAATAATTTTAAAAGGGTTTTATTAGGAAAATACATTCTCACTAATATTCAACCAGGGGTGACTCGGCGAGAATTTTTCACAGGGTATTTGCGAGCAAAAATATCCGCGAACAAAAAAAAGCTCCATTTTGGCTCTTAAAATGGAAAAAAAACATCAATAACCCAAATTAACCCAAACTATATTATATAATAGAATATAATTAAAGGGAGTTGGCGCTGGCACCCACCTCGGCCATTGCAACATATGCAAGTTTATTGTAGCACTCCGAACAATGCTTAGAGGACCTCATCCAGTCTGGTCTTCCTAATCAGGCTCCACAAATGGAGTACCGGCTCCTCCATGTACCTTGCAGGTCCTGGTTTGGCCTCTCTTAGCCTTGCATACGTGAGCCTGCAGAGAGCCTCACACTCGCACCACACGTGTTTTGGAGATTCCTCCTCCTCCTGACAGAACCTGCAACGGCTATTATCTGTCAGGCCGATTTTTTTAATGTGTCTGTTCATTCTACAGTGCCCCGTCAGCTGACCCACTTATATTATTATCGTCTTGCGACACCTCTTAAGCAGATCTGCCGTGAATTTTGGGGAGCCGTATTTTATGAACTGTTTGACCTGTAGTTGTCCCGGTGTTTGTAACCACCAGTTTAGAGATTGTTTATCTATCCAGCTTTTAACTGCTGTTTTGCAGACTCTTCCTACTATCCGGGGCAGTAGGGCTCAGGTCCCAACGTAACCTTACTTGCGCACCATTTTGCAAGTTTGTCGGCTTCTTCGTTGCCTTGATGGCCTTCATGTCCCGGAACCCACGCAATGGTGAGCTTATTATTACAACCGACGTCTTCAAGGGCACTTATGCAGTCTTTAACTAGTCTAGATCTGACCTTGTGTGCACTAAGTGCTTTTAAGGAGGCTACCATCCTTTTTCTAATGCTCAATTTCTCTATCTCCATGGATCAGTGTTGAATTGCCGCGACCTCTGCTTGGAACACTGTCGCTTGAATGCCCATGTTTATGGAGATATTTGGCCTTGGTCCGTGGACCCCGGCTACCACTCTTCTACTGGTCTTACAGCCGTCGGTCGGTATACCATGCTTGGTCCGCTTTTATAGGAGGCCTCCCCCTCCCATTCTTCTCTGCCTACAATTGCTACTGAGAAGGGTCTACCAAACCCATAGGAGGGGGTTGTTTCGTCTGATGGCATTTCGAAGAGTGACTTGATCTCCTCGCTGTCCTCTAGTTTCCAGCTTGTGGGCCTTTCCCATTTAATGATGGGCTTGTTGCCTTGCCTGGGCCGGTATTGTACCATTCTTACGTTCCCCTGTATGAGGATATGTAATGGAGGTAGATTTAGCAGGACTTCCAGTGCTGCAGTTAGGGTTGTTCTCATCGCCTCCGAGAAGCACAGACATGCCAGCCTTTGTACGCCTTCTAGTTACCTGATTGCACCTTTTGGGTGGCTTTTATGCCCCAGGCTATAGAGTCATAGGTTGGCATGGGCCTTATCACCATTTTGCATCTGCATCTGCCCAGTGTAATTCTGGCTTTCTGAGACACCTAAGTATTTGAGTTCTTTGGCAAAGGGAATTATTATCCCTGAGCATTGGATTTTTCAGATCCTTTATTGCCTCTTTTCTTTGTGAAACCCAAACTAACCCAAACTACATCATTGTCCATTAATTATTTTTTTTATATAATAATTTGAATGTCATTTAAGCAGTTTTCTACCGTCTATGAATTAAGTTATTTGTATGCGCGCTTCTACTTACGAAATAAAAAATATGTGTTAACACGACGTCTTTTGTTCAATTTTGGAAATCCTTATGCAACCCCTCTGGTTCATTATGACGACGCTACATTGAATCGTTGTCCACATATTGTGGTAACCACTGTGTTAGGTCAGATGCAAATATATTAAAGAACAAGTCATAGAATTCTATCACATATTTATTTTCACTTAATTCGTTTTGGAAAATACTTCAAATATCTTGGAGCAAGAACACACGTACTATGATTTCGAAGACTGTAATTGTCAGTAATATGATATATAAGGAACAATAAAGTCAGTTATTCTACCACTTATTCTCCCCTTAAATAAATAATGCCAGAATAGAAACCAAAAACGTGAGTTGATATATTATGCCGGTTAAGAAACTAAAACCACATTATATTCGTCAAAATGAATAAAAATATCCTAAAACAGCAAACAAGTATATCGTAGCGAAATAGGGTTTTTATGCGTCCTGGCATAATATTTTATATGATTAGGGGTATTGAGCTGAATAATTAAGGGAGGCGTTGCTGAGAAGTTACATAGAAAAAACAGTATTATATTACTGGGTTTATAGAAACTGACGTATCGAATTTTATTATTTAATTGCATATCCATAGGCAGAAGTAGGGGTTGAGGGAGGGTTGCGATCCCTTTTCTAACTTTTTGCTTAATGCCAAGGGCTCCTTTGTCAAACAAGGTTGGCTTCGTGAAGACATGCCTCCGTCTGGCAAGCAGAAGCGTATATTAAAATATTTTTTGCTGAATTAATAATTGAGCAATAATAAAGTTAAAGCTTAGAAACTCTTGTCTGATACTCCACTTCATTTGTACGCTTTTTGATATATTTCTAGTAAAAAACTTAGTGACGCCTTCACCTAACTGACAAGACATAGACCCACGCCTTCAAAAAAATTAAATCCGCTGAGCAAACCTGACCTGTTATGCAATTAGGAAATCGTGTTACATAATAAGGACTCGAAGCTAAAGGCTGGTGACAAAATAAACTGAGCTTACAACCGAAAATCTGCAAAAATGTACAGGCCAAAACACTCTGCTAATAGACTCTTGTAACATACAACAGACCTCCTCTCAACCACCTCCGTCTTAGTCTTCCTGACTTTCTGATGAAGGTCGAGACCTCTCTTTGTCTTGCAGTATTACAGACGCGTCTATCCTTTCGACCAGAGCTTTCCAAGAAAGTTTGAAGTCCACTTCATCTCACTTACAGAGTTAAGTGATTCATCATGTCATACGTTTCTTCTTCTTTTAAAACGTATGTACTTAATATTAAAGTTTCAACAAATGTTACTGGAATCTCTCGTAAGCTAAAAATTGTTTGCCAAATCACTATGAGGTATCCAATTTTATCGATGTGAGATAACCCGCCTATTTAAAATATTATTTCATTAAACCTTATACCTTTAGTCTTGAGACACCCTATCTACATATAAGAGATAAAAACAAGTCATAAAATGAAGTCAGGTTTTGTGAGGTTTTTTGGAGGAGATCCGAAAGCGTATCGCTCGAGAACGGATAGATAATCTGAAACTGGCGCGGTAAATAGTTTATTTTGTGAATGGTTCTTCTTTTATCGTGTATTACAGGTTAGTAAAAGGAAATTTATAATATTCTATTAACCTAATTTGTACAAGTATTTCTTTTATTCTCATGGATAAATCATATTTGATGGTCTAACATGTGTATATATTTTCATATTGTTATTATAGGCCAAGCGTTGGGTACAAAATATGGGGTTCTGTTTGCAAAAGGTCGAACAGAAATGAAATTTTGTGGGTGGTAGAGATAGGTCCCCTGATAGTACATCTAAGTTTGCGACCTCGGGGGGGTGCCGCTCGAGGGGTGGGGGGATGAAAACTCTGCTTCGCGGCGCTTGAAGGAAAATAGCACCGTTGGAGTAGGTGCTATAAAAAAAAAGTTCAAATAAAATATGTAGAAAACAAAATTACGCACAACTTTGGTTTTATGCACTTTTTCGCTCCGACCAATTTTTCTTGCTCTACGGCGCGCCAAACTTGGGGGGTAGTTTGCAAATTTTAACAAAATCAGAGTTTAATCGCAGATTGAAACAAATATGGCTACCAAACAATTCTGGTATATTTTTTTTCTATAAGAGTAAGGTTTTCTAAGTAAACTGATGCTTGATTCGTTAAATTTGACCTTATATTATAAAGGATATGATTTTTTTGAAGTGCGTCCTTACATACTCTGATATGGACATTTTTCATCTATCATCTACGGGCAATATTTTTTTATTATTTGTAAAATAGTGCTCGAAAATTGTCTATTGTTTTTCATTTACTAAATAATTTACAGTTAAAAACTTATAAAATAAAAACTGCATAATGACCAAACTTTAATTGAAAATTAAAATTGTGAAAGTTAAAAACTCATAAAATAAAAAATAAAAATTCCATAATGACCAAACTTTAATTAAAAATTAAAATTGTGAAACAGTTCCCCTTCAAATTATTAACACCGTTGACATCTTATTTTGAGACCACTTCATAATTCCACCAGTGCTTGCTCCATCGTGTTCTGTGGGGCCGTCAAAATTCATTTGCAATCATTTGTGAAAATTACATTCATTACATTACAAGGCATTATGGGTCAAATACTAGTGCTATTTTTGATGGATATCCCGAAAGTGGGACAGAAGCAGTTACGAAATCTGCTGAAAGAAACCGCCGTTCAAAGCAGCAAAGCAGCACGAATGTAATGTTCGATGAATCCATGATTCCAATTGTGTCGCAAGAAAATTTTTTATCGAACAGCTTAAACAATAGGCGCCTCATTGCAATGCTGTAGATAAAGTTGAAAGCAGAGAATTACACTTTTAAGCAGGCGGTCGAAGACGCAGATACATTAATTGTGAAGACTGCTATCGAACTTGTTTCCTCTTTTTCCTCCGTTTGCGGTATTGGCGAAGACGTAGATTTACTTGTGCTGTAGGCGTAGGCTGCTAAAGCCAGAGAAATCCCCAATGTTTACTTTCGCAAGCCGGGTAGAGGCAATAAGAAGGATATGTTCTATTCACCCCAGAGCTTCCAATATAATGAATCTATTGCGAAATGTCTCTTATTTGTAAATGACTTTAGTGGTTGGGACACCACATCGGCGTTATTCAATCAAGGCAAGATTCGATTCCTTAAAACTTTGGAAAAAAATCCTACAATAAGCGAGACGATTCGGGTATTTGATGACCCCAATGCAGAACTCACGAAAGTAGCAGCCGCTGGCGAACTGTTTATGTTGCGGCAGTATGGTGCAGACAGCAAACATCTCACGTTAGATTCTCTGCGGTATACCAACTTTGTATGGGCCGTCTCCAAAAACTCCTTTAATCTTGCGTCACTGCCACCAACATCCGATGCGTGCTATCATCATTCCTTACGAACCTATTGTCAACTTCAAAACTGGCGGGGAGTCCACAAAACTCCAGAAGATCATGGATGGCGAAAAACCGCAACAGGACTAGACGCTATACGCATCTTAAAGGAACCAGCTCCGGAGGTTCTGCTTAAGACTATCTCCTGTAGATGTCAGAAAGGTTGTGGTCCTGCTTGTGGTTGCCATAAAGCAGGATTGAAATGTTCGGTTTTGTGTTTATACTGTACTGGAACGTCCTGCGAAAACATTAGTAACCACATTTTGCTGGAGGAAGACATCGCAGAAGATGCCGAAAACGTTTCCGATCCACCAGAGGACGATGAGGACTCAATTTTACGGGTCGCCATTTTCTTGACAACTTCTTGATCTTGTCTTGATTTCAAGACAAGATCAAGACAAGAAATGATCCTTGTTTTTCAAGACAAAATAAGAAATTACTTCTCAAGATCAAGATTTCTTGGCAAGAAATCAAGAAAATCTTGAAATTTCCTGAAAATATAAAATAAAAGAAAACTCATCTGTTTGCTAGTTTATTGAAAAAAAAACAAGGCACTGAAACATTTTTAATGGAAGGATAAAAAAATTATTATGTAAAAAATAACATTTTTATTTCCAATGTTTTTTTTATCATTTTTGGATATGTTATGGCCTAAGGTATTGGCACCAAAAAGTATTTTGCAAAGCGAGTCTACTTCAGTGGCAGCCAAATTGGCCAAAGGAAATAAATATGTAAAAATTGGCAAAAATCATTTGAAAGGGGTCGGAATATTGACTATTAAATAATCAGGTCAGAGCAAGCGGCTCTAAGTGAAGAGAATAGGCAAACATTTGTAAGGTCCACAACAATATAGAACATATCTACCAGAAAAAAATTAATTTGTCAACACATATTATGAAGCAACGAAATGTAAAACAATACTAGCCTGACCGCGTGACCCTCGATTCCAGGCATAAAGCATAAACATCATATAAACCCTTTTGTCAAGATGTCAAGAATTTTCAAGATTTCTTGAGTCAAGACAAGACACCAACTCTCAAGAAATGATCAAGACAAGATTTTTTTTATTTCCTGAAAAAATTTCAAGACAAGACAAGAAATTGCTTGTCAAGACAAGATTTCTTGTCTTGCCGATCCCTACTCAATTTAATGTCGTAAAACTCCGATATCGACCGTGGAATAGGCCTCTTGGGGATACCACATTAAAAAAACGGCGCCGATCAGCTCTACCTCAAGGGTGGTGTGGAAACGAGTTGAAAATTATATTTTCTTGTATTATAATTTGCACTAAAATAAAA
>JAEQML010062592.1:0-24199 GCA_016904865.1 Pissodes strobi | reverse complement strand
TTATAAATTAGATCCTATGCGCTGGGAATTTAGTAGTACAAGTAAAGACGTTAACACTGTACCTACCAGAAGCTGTTTAAAATTTGAAATATAGTCTTGTGCTATATGCATTCACCAAACTACAAGAAGCACTGTCACAGCCAAGCCAAAGAAATAGTTGCAAAAGTCATCAGAGTGTGTGGAGAAGAAGCATCGAGCAATAAGTACATACAATTTAACAATCGGAGAAAAACTGAGGCGTACTGCGATGTCCACAGAGTCGTGCAACAATTGGTCAAATCTCAAATCCAAAAAGAAGATTAACAAAGAATGACAGAAGATCCGTCTCTATGTTTGTATCGTATCCGCGCGGAAAAGACAAATAACAAACATTTGTAATAAAACAGATGACGCAGACGTTGCAATTATTTGTAGAATTATTGAAAGATTTTATAGGGGATGGAAAGTGGTGCAAACGATGAAGAAATTTTACTGGTGAAATTAACAGAAGGAATGGATTTATCTATTTCGCAAAATGCCAGAATAGTCGAAAAATATTAATGAAAATGCTTCACGTTCTACATCTAAAATATTTTTCGTTTATTCTGGCATTTTCCGAAATAGATAAATCCGTTCCTTCTATTCATTTCACCAATAAAATTTTCATTTTCATTAATATTTTTCGTTTATTCAAACAAATTTTGCCAAAGTGATTAAGTGTTTAGGATTACCCCAAATATTAGCTCTGCAGGTCGTCTAATTAGTTTCCACGTTGGATCTAAAAGTGGGTTTGTGAAAAATATGGCATCCATTTTTGTAGCGGGGACAATCACTGGCGATTATCATGGTCAAATTAATGAAAAAAGAACACCAAATGGCGGTCAGAAATGCTTTTGGCTAACATACCCCGAAATTAAGTGATCGTTTTAGACAACTCACCATATCACTCGATATTGGATCAAAAAGTTTCCACGAAATCGTCACCGAATCACCCATGGTAGACTAGCTTACAAAAAAAAATCCCACATTGTTGTTTCACTTGTTGACCTTAATGTATTTTGAATTTTGACATTAGTAGTTATTAGACACATAGTATGTTAAATATAAGTTGAGTTCTTTATACAGATCTTTCTACATGTCAAATAATTTTCGTGTAAATTAACGAAACATTTTAATTATTTTTTGAAAACTTTATTTTGAGCTGTTTCTAAAGTTTTTTAATAATAAATAAATAAAAAAATAATAAGTAAAAACAAAACAGTAATCATGTATTTTTATCCCAATTAGCCAAATATCATACCCAAGTGCAAATTATGACTGGGAATTTTGTTTTAAAACGTTGAAAAATACCGATTTCTTTACGAAAGGGTCGTGCTATTATTAGCCAGCCGGTCACAGGCTGAGGTAGAAATGGTCAAATTAGGATTTATTACTCTCTCTCTTTGCAGACTAATACACGAAATAGTTCAAGTTCTTTGATAAATGTCGTACAATTATTACATCTTGAATATTTTTCGCACTTTACTGCTTCTCTGGTCAAATGATATCTCCTAAAATAATACAATGAGCCTATGATAAACTGCAGACTCGAACGGTCTTAAAGGATAAAGCTCAATAAAAAACCGCACGCAGCCAACTTTAAGACATTGCATTTTTTCGTTGGATCGTTATATATAACGCTTTGTGCTTACATGTAACACTTCTCGCATCTCATTAACCCTAGTACCACAACGTGAATAATTTATTACGAATTAAACAATGTGGGGTCGTATTTGACCCCCGTTGAAAAGTGATCAAGAAGAGATTATCATTAGCAGGAACGGCCTCCTGCATCTCATAATCACCTTCCATATCTTGCACATTATCACTTTCGCTGATATCGTCCAAAATACCATCATCTTGTTCACTATCGTCTTCAGATGCAATGTCTTGTTCATCATCGCTTTCTTCATAAAGAGCTTTCCAAAGCTCCTGACTTGTCAAAGCTCTTTTTTGTGAAGTCATGCTTTAAATCCTAGAATATTTTATTATTTAAAATGGATATTTTTTATAAACTATATCAGACTAACCTCCAAAAAACTTGTTACGTTAATCACATCGTGGGGTCAAACACTACTTTGCATTGGGAAAACTTCTAAAGGCGGAACAAGATCAAACTAATCTTCTGCACACTAGAATGTCTTACTGACTACAGAGGATAGATGAACGTACGGCACGCTAACTGAAATGCACGCTTGCGCATAACGCTTACTCTAGATGCCGGGGTCGCCCGCGACCCCACGTTGTGGTACTAGGGTTAAAGCTCCCCTAGCGGCTAGCGTGCCTTCAATATTTTGATATTTTTGCCCTATATTACATAGGATGCAGGCTACATGAAACCTTACCATAATAGTATAGTCAATTTGTGCCGAAAATGGGGGTATTAAAGAAATTTGGAATAAAAAGTTAAAATTTTGTGAAGTTGAAGTTTAAATGGTGTTGAACATGGTTCAGTCGAGTCCCGGGACGTCCCGGCTGGGGAAATGCCGCCATCTTGAATTTTAATCTGCCATATTTAATTTTCGTCGGCAGAATTTTTTTCTTTTCCATTTGGTTTCTGAATAATATTTTGTACACTGTTTTTCATTTAATAACTAAGGCAATACCTTTTTATTTTTCTGATAGTAAATTACTTAGAAATGGGGAATTTTTGGCGATTTATAGATATGTATACAAATCATTTAAAAAACAGGAAAAATCTAGAAATAAATACCTTATAATTCTAAGATATTATTAAATCTTTTTAATCTACCTATACTATATAATAATTATAGCATTTTGTCCACGCTGCTGGATTAAGAAGGAATTATAAAAGTTGCAGGGAAGTCCTTTACAACGTTACTGCGAAAAGACAAGGGAGTCAATCTTGCTTCTCTATCTGCCACCATAAAGGTTGGCGAACGGTGGGCAAAGGACAACCCACTTATTCTTTTTCACCGTATAATTTGTATGGTGAAAGATGACGGTCAATTATCCGGAATGTTTGCAGTATGAGCTTGCACCCTATCCAACAGCATTACTTAGGCATGGTCTTATGAGGAAGGCAACAAAGTGAACACATTAATATTATTTCCAAAATTTGCCCTCCCGGTGAAGTTCTATCAGAGAATCCTTTCCACAAATTGGGTGGAGGAGATCTCCTGCATCGAGTTCCGTGGCCAAGTATTGATACTGTAATGTATAGTGAAGTATGCAAGAGATATGTCAACTACGTCAAGACAACGTACGGACTTAACACTATCGTAGTGTTCGACGGATGTGACAGCGGTCCCACAACAAAGGATGCAGAACATCAGAGAAGAGGAAACACGTCTACAAGAGACAAAAAATTGACAGTTCTAATCCGGTAAGGGTGCCAGGGAAGTAATTTTGAGTAAACCAAGAAATAAATCTGCCTTCATTTTCCTTCTTAAAACTTATTTGGAGGCTGAAGGTGTTTTGCAAGCGAACGCAGATGCAGACTGTATCATTATTAGGGCGGCATTATCAAAAGCACAGGAGGGTTGTAAAGCTGTAGTAGTTGGTAAAGACACGGATCTTCCCTTCTTGATTATTGGGCTTTTCCCTGTTGAAACCAGCAATGTTATGTTGATCCCGGTAGCGCGAGCGCCAGAAAAACCACGTAAAATATTCCAAGGAAAAACTTTGGCATCAGACCTTGCCGACATCTGCGAGGTAATACTTTTTCTTCATGCGATGACTGGACGTAATACGTCAGCTTTTTTTTGGAATAGGAAAGTATCGTGGCTTTAAAATTTTAAGCAGAAAAGAAGAAAATCGAAAAAAAGTTGCTGTTTTTGAAAAAGAAAATGCTGAGGAAGCTGGCGAAGAGTTTTTGGTAGAGTTGTATGCGGGGTCTAGATCAGACGGTCTAAATAAATGTAGATTTAAAAAATACGTCTCATCAGTGGCAAACCAAACTATACAAGGTGAGTTGGATCTAGCTACTCTGCCACGAACCACAGTGGCAGCTAAGTATAATTTCTGTCGGGTTTATCACCAGGTTAAACAGTGGCATGGTGTGGATCTTGACCCCAGTGATTGAGGTTGGACATTCGTTGATGGTATTTTGTAGCCAGTAGTGACTCTAATAAACGCAGCTCCTCCTCACCTACTGAAGCTTATATTTTGCACTTGCAAGGGGGACCGCAGTAATAAGTGCGAGTGTCGCCGATCAGGCCTCACTCTTAGCACGATGAGTGGAACCTATGTAGGTGAAAATTGTTTTAGCAAGGCTGAACCGATAGAAGAAATTGACGTCGATGAGGCAACTGAGGTTGACGACTTAAGGGAAGAAGGTCCGATAAACACTAAATGCACTAGGTATATTTTTACAGTACCCTTTATATAAAAAATAATACCTACTTCACTTACTATAGTTACGTTCCGGCATCCGGAACAACAGACAACAACCAGAATAGTAGAGATTAGGAGAGACCTTGAATAAGCCTAAGATAATAATTTGGGATGCTACAAGTTTTTATTCGTGAGATTTGTTGAAGTTAATATGTTTCATGCATGATCAAGAACGTAGAGGACATAGGTAACCGTAATCGTAAGCGGCATATCGAACGAGGAGTCAGATCCAGGAGCTTAAGTTAAAATGAATCGCTTAAATTTCGTAATAGATCATAGTAAAAAAAAATGTCCGAAACCCTATTAATTTAAATTTAAATTTTAAATATTCTGCTGTCAAGCAGTGGCGGTCGTCAGCTCTTATTTATTAGAAGGCATAATTTTCGTAAATTTAAATAAAATCAATATGTTTTACATTCATTCATTGCTGTCAATGTACTTTTTTATTTTTAGTATAATATTGGTGGGCGGGGGACGCCCTTCCACGCCTTCTCCTCCCCCTGGAGGTGACGCCCATGACAAGCATATTCATTTAAGTAAAAAATTACCCCTCTTGAAATTCCCAAGAGATAACTAAAACGAAAAAAAATTAATTAACTGTTTACTGGAAACAAATATGGCGGTTTTTAAATTAACATGGCGGCGTTTCCCCATCCGGGATATCATGGGACTCGATGAAACCATGCTCAGAACTGTTTGAACTATTACTAAGCCAAGTTTCAACTTTTTATTCTGAATTTCTTTATTAAAACACAATTTGACTGTACTATAAGAAAATAATGGTCTGCATGGGATAATTTTTTGTAGCATGATTCGTTTGATCTAATGTAGTGAATCTTAAAAATGATAAATATAAAAAAATCAAACCCTAGACAAAGATTCACTTTACTTTGTCACAATCACCTCAGACGCCGATATGTTACCAAAGACATATTTTTGAGTAAGCCTTAAAATTTGGTACTTCAGATTCTAAGCAAGGAAAAAACTGAATGTTTCTTTCTTTTTCTCATAAAGACAGTTTATTTTATAATTTCTGTATTTTTCAGCTATCTAGTATTATTTACAATTGTGCAATAAGTATGCTCCGCGTTGGAAAGTATTAATTAATTTAATGAAAAACGGTTTAGAATTTTACGTTTTTATTTTATTAAGTTATTAAAGGATGGATACTTGCAATATTTATAATGTAGCAGGGGCGAATTCAGCATTTTCTTCAGGGAGGGGCGCAGGATAAGAACTATCAGCAAGGATTTTTTAAACATTTATTTTGACTTTATTTAGTCGTTAAAGTACAGGGTGTCCCAAATTCGAGCCTCATCATTGGGATCTCGAAAACTAGAAGAGATACGAGGTCGGTTAAATAGAGGCAAAGTTGTGCAATTTGATGCTGATCAAAATGCCATCTTAAAATTTAAAAAATTCCGAATATTTACGAAGATTTTTGGAAAAAACCGAATATTCGCGATTTCATTTTAATTTTTTTATGACTCTATTTGAATAGATATAACAAAATACATTTCACATTCTCATTGCTACTTTTTCTGTTCTACAAGATGGTGTTATCAGATTTTCAAACTGACGTTTCCTCTTTGAGCTGCCATCATCAACTTTGTTTTTTTAAATACGGCCCTGGATTTTTTATTACGGATTTTAAGAGCATCTAAAGTTCCAAAACCAATGATGTATTGCGCTTATTCGAAAAATTTATATTAATGTAATTTTCCATAAGACCTCATGTGTTAGAGAGAGACAGAAACATATTTTTGGTAAGATTTTACCAGGAAATCATTAAAATTACACATTAGAAGCTCTTAAAGTCCCTAATAAAAAATCCAGGGCCGTATTTAAAAAAACAAAGTTGATTATGGCAGCTCAACGACGAAACGTCGGTTTGAAAATCTGATAACACCATCTTGTAGAACAGAAAAAGTAGCAATGAGAATGTGAAATTTATTTTGTTATATCTATTCAAAAAAATGAAATCGCGAATATTCGCTTTTTTCTAAATATCTTCGGAAGTATTCGGAATTTTTTTAACTTTTGATGTGGCATTTTGATCAGCATCAAATTGCGCAACTTTGCCTCCATTTAACCGACCTCGTATCTCTTTTAGTTTCCGAGATCCCAATAATGAGGCTCGAATTTGTACATACCAAAAAACGTAAAACAATAAAAATATCTATTCAAAATAAAAATAAAACTAAAAATATAACGAATTTTTCATAATAAAAACAAATTAAAAAATAAAACAAATTTCTTCGTAACGCATGTATTTTAAAACTGATTTTATTTTTTGATTGTTTTAAAATTAAATCCCTAATGATGTTAAATGAGTCAAATAATAAAATAAATTTTTCTTTTTTTTTGCTAAATCTATCTATAATGCTTTCTACGTTAAGTTCAATATTTCTATAAACGTACATAAGGGCAAGACCATTAAGTCTATCTTGAGCAATTGTAGAGGTACGTTTTTAACAATCTTAAAGTAGAGAAACTTCGCTCTGCAGTTGCAACAGAGACTGGTAGACTGCTTAAAATTTGTAAATAATAGGAAATTCCTCTTCACTGCAATATTTTAGAGCTTCAATTCCACAATCAGAAGTATTATTAATTAATTTAAATAACTGTACCTCACCTGTTAATTGTGTTATAGAAACCTTGCTAATAATGGAGCCAAACATGTCGATTATTTTTGACAACTTTTCAGACAGATACATCATATCAGTAATGGAAGTAAGGTTTTTTGGAAGTAATACACTTAAAACAAAAGAATTTAACACTTTTTCAGAAAACCTCTCTTTCTAATCTGCTATTACGAAATCCAAAACAGGTAAAAATACTACTCTTCTCCAATAATGATTTGGTGTTAAGTCATTTGAATCTAAAAAGTTATCCCTATGGGTTTGTCTTGATGTCACACGAGGCATTTATAATTCTACATCAAGAATATCCATAAGCTTAGATGCTTCTTTCAATATAAAAGTTTCAAAATAGGCGTCTGCATTTGCTCTTTTTGAATTTAAAGTTTCAATTAATAATTTTAATTTGGTCACAAACTGCTTTTAAAAAGTTTTGGTTGCAGAGTTGTCGTCATTCCAATCGGAAATTTCTTTAAAAGAAGCCACGATTTGGGGCAAATCATTTTGAAAGTCAAGAATGAAATCATGTCTTTTTAACTCATCGGGTCTGACAAGGGCTTGATAAACTATGTTTTAAGTGTTTTTAAAAACAAAGGATCTTTTTGCCGAACCTTGAAAAAATTCACAATTTTAAGGGAATTGTCCACAGAGCTCATGTGGAATGGGTATGAATGTGGCTGTGATACGGGTGGCCCAGGTTCGATCCCCGTACTTCTTTTTTTTAAGTTATTTTTATTTTTTTAAAGTTAGTTAAAAAAAGAATTGTGGTTTTGGTGTGGCTCCGGGCTTGGTTTATGTGTCTTAAGAAAAAAACAACTTTCATCACTCATATTATTCATTCATAACTCGCATAACTGATGTCGATAAAAATTGGAGCTTGCGCAAATGAGGGATTCATGTTTAGCTGCAGACGCGAATGTCAGTACAATACTCGTTGGTGAATGTGAGTCGATCAGCTCCAAACAATGTTGTCAGTTTGGAAAATTTTTCTGTAAAATTTTATTGGAAAATCTCTATAAAATTTTATTGTTTTATTATTCTCTAGCAATATGATTTTATTAATAGTTCCCAGGGGGGGCGCGCGCCCCCTGCGCCCCCTCCCTGTATCCGCCCCTGTAATGTAGTGTCTTTACGATTTAAATCACTGACAGTGTTAAAAATTGCCACATCGCATCGTTCCAAGGAATGTTTCTAAAAGTTTAGTTTTCAAAATGAAGGAACGGCTTCTGTTCTTCTGCGGATAAAACAATATATTTTTTTTAAATCAAGCTTGGCTTTCTCAACTTTTTACTCTATTTTTTCATTAGCTAGTAAGTAATAACGATTGCAATATCACTACAAGTATCCTTTAAGTAATTAATATAAAATAAAAGAGGCAAATGTAAGCATTACTTTTTTATTCACATTGTAGGTAGATTCTTTGATTTATTTGTGACTTTCTATTAACTATGAAACGTCATTTATTTATTTAACGAGTGTTCCAAAAGTTTTCGAAAAAGAAAATTATTATTTTTTTTTTCAAAATTAAATGTACTTGTTTCTACACCTGTAAAAAAAGATTTATAATGACAGACATGGGTCCATGCTCTTCTATGGTACGTATTTTTCGTCTTACATGCGCCATAAGTCTTTGAACCGTTGCTAAATCGACCTCAAGAATTTTCGTAAATATTCGTCGTCTTAGTTGTTTCGTGGACTTTCCACCCATTGCCATATTACTTTTCGCCCAGCATACAGTTGTGAAACACCAGCTTCTGAGATGGCACATCATATCAAAGATTACAGAATCTTTGACCATACCTACATTTTATCGGCAAATTTTACTTTGCCTTTACGACTTCGTCGGAAGCGTTTTGTAAATTACTATTGTAGTATAGAATCCGCCATTGCTCGCCGGGCGACAAAGTATTCAAAAAGCTCGCTCGCCTGATTACCTTGACAATTATCATAAAACATTTGTTGTTTTTGAGGCAATTTCGAAAGTAAGCGTTGAGGGTGTTGACACATGTCGACAATTTTGTGACCAGCGTGATTTGAAGATACAATAAGAACGTCTTCCCGTGAAAATTCACCGGAAATCGACATCAGTGATGGATATGTCCTATATTGTTGTGGAGGATTCATGTTTGTGAGACAAATTTTTACCTGTACTCCACTTCTGTTTTATTCAAACTTTCTGAATAAGGCCTCTTAGGTTCTGACCGCAGGGTGTCAATTGAACAAATGCCAATTTAGTAACCCTAATGAATTTTTTCTACGACTGCCCTGAAAATAGACAAAAAGGCACTAACAACTGCTCTTGAAAACTGGACATTTCAAACATCCTGTGAAAAGTATACTTTGCACGCGCTTATTCGGATATTTAGATTAAAGGGCTTCGTCTCCGTTTTAGAGCTTCGGCCTCAGAGGTATTCCCAGATCTCTAAAAAAGGGGGGTCAATTTTAGGGCTTCACCCCCCCAGGAGCCCCTTTTTGCAAAACTGAAGAAAATGGGACTCTCATGCCAGGGGGACCAAACTTTAGGGCTTCGCCCCCCGGGGTCACCATTTCCAGATCTGTTAAAAATGGGACTCCCGTACCATTGGCCCCATTATAGGGCTCCATTTTCAAAATATTTGGAAAATAGGGACCCCACACCGGTGGCCCCATTTTAGGAGTAGCCCCCCTTTTTAAAACTGTACATTGCTGTAGAAGTGTTTATATGGTCTTTGTAAACTATAAATTTTAATTTAAAGGCAAGATGCTTGATATATTATATTATAATAAATATTATATAATATCAATTATATTATTTGCAGTCGTAGAAAAATTATAGTATGCAACGCGTGTGAAAATCACTTTTCACACTCGTGTGTGACATTGCCGCTCTCGCAAGATAGCCACTTGCGTCACTTTGCGCTCTTAAAACAAAAAGTGATACATTGCCGCTCTGAGATCCCGATGGTGTTTTTTGATTTTTTTTTTATGTTATATTTGTAAAAAGTTTTTTTTTCTTGATTTTGGGCATGCCTTGGGTTAGTTTTGGTTAGTTTTTGTTCGTGTAATATTAGACATTCTAATGCAAACGTTACAAATGTAAACATTAAACAAGGCACGTCAGGCGGTATTGGGAATGTACTTTGCCGGCTGTCTGTAAGCGTTAGTTGTCACTTCGCGCTCGAATTGCACACATGATTTTTCTACAACCAGTGTTATTGTAAAAATATATTTGTTAAAATATATTTACTGCAAAATGAAAATTGCAAAATTGCATAAGCCCATATAATTTACTTGAATACTGTCTTATGATTTACAACAAAAT
This sequence comes from Pissodes strobi, assembly GCA_016904865.1. Classification (NCBI taxonomy): domain Eukaryota; kingdom Metazoa; phylum Arthropoda; class Insecta; order Coleoptera; family Curculionidae; genus Pissodes; species Pissodes strobi. The sequence continues at coordinate 13,885 of JAEQML010062592.1, read as the reverse complement.
CTTAATGTTTCCGGAGTTCTTCTAACACATCCATCCTCCATATTTAATGGTTGTCAAGATAATCAGGCGAGCGGGCATTTTGGTTACTTTGTCGCTAGGCGAGCGACCAAAACACTCGCTCCTCTGAAAAGTGCTATTTTGTACTTTCTTTTGGAAGCGCAAATTTGTACTTGGCGCTCGGTTGTAGGAAAGTAGCCATTTCGTCATGCATAATAAGAACTCTGTCGGGAAAATATATACGTCTTAATACATGGCAATATCTGGGAATTTCTGCCGACTTAGTTGCAGTGTATCTTGGAGCCTTTCTTCTTTGAAGGTATTTTAAATTATTTATGTCATACCAGTACATTATTGTGTTTTTATACCTTAGATACCATTTGCATAATGGATTACTTCGTGGGCCATAAAGTGGACTTTATGCCCGCACGGGCATAAAGTACACTTTATGGACTTAAATAATTGAATTGAATTCGTATTTTTTTAAATATTTACATATTGTGAATGCAATAACGAACTAGTATGACATAAAAGTTTGTATGCACCACGGGTATTAATAGATGTGTACGCCCTCGGACGACTTATAAACCCTCTGGCCAGAGGCCCTCGGGTTTGTAACATTGTCGCCCTCAGGGCATAAACATCTACTTAATACCCTTGGTACATAAATAACTATTCTGGAGAGTGATCTACTTACAGTCAGTCATTCGGGATACATAGTATTTTCGGCCAAACTTGCGCGAGACTTGAAATACTGCTACCAAATGTAGATCGAGAATCGCAGAAAAAATATTTTGTTTTCGATTTTAAACAAGCTTAGTTGAATTTTAAATACATAACGGTATATTTTTTATGATTTTTTTCATAAAATTATTAATTAATAATATAGCAACTTTATTTGACTCACCGAGTCGCATAGTGAATAAAATCACATATCTTCATATCTTATTAATGAGAGAAATTAAGCATTTTTGGGATTCTATTTTTATATAATAAAACTCTCAACATTTCTGGTAGGTACCAGAACAGACTTCAATAAAAAGGCGGCCGTAACGATTTTTTTAGGTACATCGTATAATATTCTACGACCAACCAAATTCAAGTATTGAGAATGAGGAGGAGCCTAATTCAGCAGCAGCAAACTTGATTAAATACATTTGTAAACTTTGGCGGTAGATAGAAGAAGTTATCAGTAGTGACTGGCGCTCAAAATGAAGCAAATCATATGGCCGTTATCGTACGACCTATCATATCATATTCAAAAAGTGTTGGCAAAGTGATCAAGTGTTTGGGAAAACCTCAATATCAGCTCTAAAAGCCGTCTAATTATTATCTACGCAGGATTTACTGTGGCTTTGTGAAAATTACGTCATTAAGTTTTAAAGCGGGGAGAACCACTGGCGATTAACAAGGCCAAATAAATGAAGAAAACTTCACCAAATGGCTGACAGAAAAGCTTCTCCCTTACATACCCCGAAATTCAGTGATTGTCTTAGACAATGCACGATATCACTATCACTCGACATTGGATCAAAAAGTTTCCGTGAAGTCGTCACCAAATCACCCATGGTGCACTGGCTGACAAAAAAAAATCCCACAATGTTGTTGCACTTGTTAATCCTATCACATTTAGAATATCTATGGACTCTGATCCTATTATGTTTTGAATTTCGCCATTTTTTTTTAAATGTATTTTTAAATATTTTTACATCTAATTGTTTAGTTTAGTCATTACAGCCATATAACAGGTCACGCGGTACCCTCACGGGTATATTATATGTCTTAGCCTTTGGTGGCCTGTGGCACACACATAAAAAAAAAATCGGAAAATATAATATCTTCGACCAAACTTGCGCAACAGCTTTTCCAACTTGATCACTTCACTTTGAACCAACCTTCTTTCATCAACGAGCACGACACTCGGTCTTCCAATGTCGATAAATTTATGTATGGTATGCCTTCTGGCAGAATTTATATGTCTGGTAAATTGTCGAAATGGAAATATTTTAAGGACTAAAAATTCTAACAATATTGCGCATAGGAACTTTCCCTTATTAAACAGTACTAGTCAAAATTGGAATTTAATTATGTACTCTGATTTAATTGCTAAATAAATAAATATAGGTAGTTCATCTTCCATTAGGAAAATTTTTATGATTGTATAGGAATCTTCAGTAATTGATGCCACTAATGAGACATCACAGTAGAAATGTAGTCCTAAGTTAGGTTGGAACCTTTGGTGTGAAGCACTAAGAGGTTTAGTTCTTCATGTAACACAAAAACAATTTTACATTTATATTCAACGCACGCTTCGCTAGCCAAGTTAGCATCACCAGGAGATGATCAAAACTGACCAACCAAACAAACCTTCTGATGAACTGATTTGGTTAGCGATACGAGCATTGTTCTAGTTGTTACGTAGAAAACTAAACTTAGTAGAAATGTAGGCAAATATTTAAATACTAAGTAGGTAGTTCAAGACTATTCAAACATCCAAACATTCATTTACACTATACAGAGTCTTATTAACAAGTATTCTTTTAATTTAGTTCTAAACTTGCAATATTTTAATATTGCAAAGTTTAGAACTAAATTAAAAGAATTCCGATATTACGACAGAAATTGCGAAATTTCAAAAAAAAAATTAAATCTATTGGTACGAGCTTTTTTTCATGAAGAAATAGTAAAATTATGCACAACCAAGCTAGTGAAAACCGCGCTTCGATATCTTGTTCCTAACCTAAAATATCGGCAAAAGGAAATTTTACTATAAAATCAGTTTTCAATTTTTTTCTCCAAGTTTGTTGGTTGTTTTTTATAGGTAACTTAAATTACTATTTCAAAAGTAGGAACCGCAAAAAATATAAACAGCTTGAATCGTCATCAATATAGCAATTTTAGGTTGTAACTTTTAATAAAAAAAAGACATCATTTATGCTTAGGCGCATATTATAATATAGGTACGAGTAGGTACGTAATGGAATATAAAACAAATGCCTAATAACAATATTAGAAAGAAACGTCAAATTTAACTGTAAAAAAGAGTTTTTCTTGGGCAACAAAACCTAGTTTATTTGTAGTGATTGTAATTTGCTATGTCGCCACTAGAAGGCATTTTTGGATATTACGACAGAAATTGCGAAATTCCTTAAAAATATTAAATCTATTGGTAGCAGTTTTATTTCATGAAAAAGTAGCAAAATGATGCCCAAACAAGCTAGTGAAAACCGCGCCTTAATATCTTGTTGCTAAACGGCAGAAGGAAATTTTACTAGAAAATCAGTGGGTTTCGAATTCGATAACTTTTTGAAAACGGGCCATTTTTACGAAATTTTCTTTTTTATGTAAGTCGTGGCCCTGATTTTTTTTTAATGCCTCCTTAAATGCTCAAATTGCTGTCCATCACGTTCTATGCATTGATGGAGCCTCTCTTGCGTGGAAAAAACTGCAGCTTCAATTTTGGCTCATGGTAGGTTGCGAATTGCATTTCGAATCCTGTATTCCATGTCTGGCCTAGTTGTAGTTTGAGTTTGAAATACGTTGTCCTTTAACCGGCCCCATAAATAGCAATCTAAACAGGTTAAGTCTTGGGATCTGAGTGGCCATGGAAATAAACTTCCTCTTCCAATCCATCGCTGTTTAAATACTGCGTTTAGATGTACTCGCACATTTATAACTAAATGTGCTGGACAATCGTCTGCAAGAACAAATTATGCCGTATTTCCAGTGGCATATTTTCTAACAAAATCGGTAATTGGGTGACCAAAAAATCTAGCATTTAGCGGTCGATCGAAGAAATACGGTCCAATAATGTTGCCTCCCAGAATGCCACAGATAAGACTCCAACGTCCTTGATCTTGATCCATGGCCTTATACTTATTATGTCATACCAGTACATTATTGTGTTATATTTATACCTTAGATACCATTTACATAATGGATTACTTTATGCCCGTGCGGGCATAAAGTCCACTTTATGGCCCGTGCGGACTTAAAGTACACTTTATGGACTCAAATAATTGAACTGAATTCGTATTTTTTTAAATATTTACATATTGCGAATGCAATAACCAACTAGTATGACATAAAAGTTTGTATGCACCACGGGTATTAATAGATGTGTACGCCCTCGGGCGACTTATAAACCCTGTGGCCAGAGGCCCTTGGGTTTGTAACATTGTCGTCCTCAGGGCATAAACATCTACTTAATACCCTTGGTACATAAATAACTGTTATATACCTACTTACTCGTACCTATATTATAGTTAATATGCGCCTAAGCATAAATTTTATTGTGCCTTTTTTATTAAAAGTTACAACCTAAAATTGCTATATTCATGACGGTTCAAGCTGTTTATATTTTTTATGGTTTCTAGTTTTATGGCAGTCTAGTTGACCATAAGAAACAACCAACAAACTTCGGAGAAAAAATCTAAAAAAACTGATTTTATGGTAAAATTTTCTTTTGCCGATATTTTAGGTTAGGAATAAGATATCGAGGCGCGGTATTCACTAGCTTGTTTGGGCATCATTTTACTATTTTTTCATGAAAAAAACTAGTACCAACAGATTTAATTTTTTTTTGAAATTTCGCAATTTCTGTCGTAATATCGAAAAATGCCCTCTAGTGGCGACATAGCAAATTACAATCACCACAAATAAGGTAGGTTTTGTTGCCCAAGAAAAGCTCTTTTCAACGACACCAAGTCGGTTGAAATCCGTTTAGCCGTTTTGAAATTACAGATGTTTATTTACAAAAACATTTAAACACCCCCCACCAGTTTATTTTTGGAAATAGGGCAAAAAGTATTTAACAAAAAAAACTCGAATTTATCTCAGCTTGAAAATGCTTGTATTTTTTTGTTATCTTAATAAGGCAAAATTCCGAAAACCATCACTTTTTTAATTTAAGATGGCGGTTACGCCCCCTAGCGGCCATCTGCGAAAGCTGAAAATAATTTCCAGGATTTTTTTTTTGCTACTTTAGTTATAATTTTTTTTACCGTAAGTCTCTACAATAAATAGTTTCCGAGATACAGTACCTTGCACGCTTATTTGGTCACCCTGTACATACTTAAAAATCCCTATCACTTGTGTACCTACCTACATTGGAGGTGAGCATTTTTATATCAAAACAACAATTTAGAAACTTACATGAAATATATTAAAATATTATTAGGTACCTATTTAAGTTAACTATTATTATCCAAACAACTGTGGCAAACAAAAAATGTAAAATTATTTAAAAAGTTTATCCCTAATATCACATCTACACCAAGAACTGATACACAAAAGACACTTATTAGATGTTTCATTTAACTTAACATTCCGAAGTAACGTTTGTGTTATTAACGAAATAAAATAGTAAATTATTTAATTACTTTTTATTTGCTTAAACCGAGACAGAGACCAAACCGAGACAAGACGAAGGTAGTCTAGGTCTCGAGCTTTGAAACCCGATACCGAGACCGAGACGAAATTTTTTCTTCGAGACCAAGACCGAGACTTGCCAGATCTCGGTATCGTCTCGGTCTCGCGAACCCCTAGGTTTAATCAAGATAAAAATATAAATTTGATAAAAAAGAAGCGAACACACAATAATATTAGCAGAAATACTGTTACTTGGCCAGGAAAGACAAAACACCCTGTATTAATGCAAACAAGAAATACTTTTAAAACTCAAACCAACTTTTGTATTCAGCTTTTTTTGTAAACCTTTCAGATTCTGAATCGATAAAAAATATAGAGGTCTTTTACAGTTTTGTTCGAAAAAAGAAATCAATCTGATGTATACATTTTTTGTATGGGCGCCGAACGACCATATGAACTTTTTGTACGGGCGCCAAACGGGCGTCATGCATCCGGATTCACATATATAATATATATATATATATATATTTTTTTTTTTTTTTTTTTTTGGGCCATAGTACCAACTGAGCCCCGTCGGAAGCAAAATTGCGGATGAAGTGAGTACCGCAACAAAGCGAGGACCAATATACAGTCTTCACTTGGATCAGCCCTTTAAACTTCGCCAATATGATTCATTATCAGTTTTACCAGCGAATATTAACTACGACAAGAAGGCCCACTCTATGGCCAGAGAGCGCTACAAAGAAATCGTCGTTTATTTTCTTCGTTGCCCGGTAACGATCGGCGAACTTCGCCGCACACAGGTTGAACTTAAATAAAAGCTGGCCATAAACGATATTTTCGTTTGCGGTATATTTAATCAAATTTATGACGAAATTATTTATAGCACTCTAATACTCTAGTTGGCTTTGAAAAAATACAATTGATATCTTCTGAATTGTTTGCACCGCCTTGTCAAACTTACGTTATGGTTTTTTTATTATTAACACCAAATAAATATTTTGATAAAGTTTGTATTCAACTGGCTGTTTCAAAAATCTGGTAACGTTTTTAACTAGTTATTATTGATAACAATACTCAAGGTGTGTAATAACTAATATTTAAAAGATTTTGATTTTGTGTTAATGATTTCACCATATTTCCGAATACAAATATTCTGACAAAAGACGTCAAGAAGAAAATGTTGCTCGAATTTGCCCCATCTTTTAATACTTAATTAAGTTTTGGCGTTTTGGGTGATTTTAAAATTGGTTAAAGGTTTTGCACAATATTTTTACTGTATATTTCATTCCTATTTTGTAATACAACACAACTAAAAAATAGCGATATTATCTTATGTCGAATATTGACTCGACTATAGAATTTACGCGTCAAAATTAATCTGACAAAAGGATGAACTGGTTTATGGCCGCCGCGTCAAAGGTCACCTGTCAACATGATTGTTTTATTTGTATCATGGCCTGCCGATATTCTGTTAGTTTTCGCGCGGGGAAGGAGACACACCGTTGACATGCCGCCGCAGAGAGGGATCCTTCTTATCATATATCATATAACCTAAACTAACCCAAATACATAATATAAAGATAAAGACTGATGTACTATACTGCTAACGTGCTAACACTCCGTTGAGGTTATGTGTTGGTGTTATACCTAATTATGCAACAACGGAAGCCAGATTATCAGAAAATGGCGCGCCGAAATGAGGATCCCTTATTGGCTAAATTTGTAACGTGCGCAGTTTTCCCTGCTGCTGTCTTGATTGAGCATTTACGTTTCTCTGTTTTTTTGCTTCATATGTTGTACTGAAAGTATTTTCAAATGGTTTTATGTCATTTAAATTACCCTTAACGCAACGCATTATTAAATTGGAATTTTAAAAGCTATATCTGTTGTAAAGTTATCGGTATGGGTGGGCAAGAAATTGAATAATCGATTAAACGCTTAATATTTTAGCAAATAACTGAATAATCGATTAATCGAAATAATCGATTATCAATATATTTTCTGAAATATTAATCGATAAGTCGATTAATCGGTAATTTCTTAAAAGTGAATCGAATAATCGATTATTGTCGCCCACCCCTAGTCCCATAATATTGTAATAAGTGAAACTGAAGCTGAAATTTCGGTAGAATCATTATTGCTGATGCAAGACTGATGTTATTATAAAAAGAGGTAATAAATACTTTGGCTGAATCAGCAGATAAAAATTTATAATTTAGTTTTAATTTGTAAATATGGCTTTGATATTACCTTGGGATAGTCAGAATATAAGCAAGTGTTTTTGAACAACAGCTGTACTGATGCTTCTATATTTTTTACTAGTTTCGTCCCTATTAGATTAATTTTTAAAAATAGCGATAACTCTGAAATGCATGTATGGCAAAATTGCAGGCCCTCATCAACGCATTTCTGTCGTCCGCTTAACATTAATTTTGCTCGTGAGACTCCTGAATTAACCGTTGCAAAAACAAAATTTGGATCGGCGAATTAAAAAAAATTTAAAACCCTTTTTTTACAACGAAGGAGCCCTTAATATTCAAAATAATTTTTTAAAACGGTTTAAGAACATGCAAATGATTTTTATACATGATTTTTGTCGTTAGTGATAATTGATACACCTTATATATAATATAGATGATGCGCCAAAAATTCAACAATCATTTGTCTAAAACACGATATATTAAACGTGTAATACTTAATAACTTTTATGTCTTATTTCTGGTAAACCTTATTATGGCCAGCTTTCCTAGAAATTCGACCAGTGTGCGCCGGGTCCAAAGGTCACATGCCAGTATCATGCTAGTTTTCGCGCGGGGAAGGAGACATACCGTTGACGTGCCGCCGCGGAGAGTGAATCTTCTTATCGTAGTTAATATTCGCTGGTTTTACTTTGTCGAATACTTGTGTAACAAAAGGTCAAGGGTGGAATAATAATTTATTTATTTATTTGGCGAGAATCAGGTGAGTTTAACTACCTTATTCATAGAATATGGATACTAACTAAAGGGCCACGAAGTACGAGGCCTGAACAATTTTTAATTTCTCTTTGTTTTCACTTCTTTGAAACCTTTATCAGTGGAGTACCGCTCATAATGAAAAAGCTAAGGGTTTCGAAGAAGTTGCGAACAGAAATTTAACGTGGCGTCTTAAGTTACTGACTGGGCTCTATTTATTATTAATTGTTGACACTTTCAGTGCAATATATTCATAAAAAATAGGTCGTATCGCTGATTTTTTAAACCCAATAATCTACAGGTTTTTTTTCTAAGCACTGTAAGCTATATCTTCATTCGCCGGCATCATTATATTCAGGGTCTGCTAAAAATAATGCAACTTAAGTAAACGTAACTTATCTAATAGCTGATAATAACCAATATAGGCACCTGTTTGATTTCGATTTTTTCCAGTAATTTAGGGATAAATTGAGATAAAGATACAAAATTAGATATTCGCGGGTGTTTTGAAGCGACAAATTCAAATTAATTCATAGTGTTGATATACTAGAGAGTGCCACCTATTATATCGCGCTTTTTTAAAATGCCATGTGGCTTAGTGTATCGATTTAAGTATTAAAAAATCGATTATACTGCTTTACTAAGTTACAAAGATCGCTAGGAGTAAGCACTCAATGCATCATAATCCCTCATACTAAGAAGACAAAGTATTGAAAACTGTTATGTGATATTTCTCAAGCCAGCTTACTATGATAAAATAAGGAATATAATTGCAAATATCTCTGAAACGGTTGTTCCGAGCAACTTTTCTTCTTTAAAGGAAATAACGTTATAATCAAACTGCTGTCATTTTAAAGAAGAGCCGATGTACTGTAGATGACGCCCTCTGCTAGTGAGAATTAAAGTGTAAACGAATTTTTATCTGTAATGTTTTACTTTTTATCAATTATATAGAAATAATTGAAAAAAATCGAAACAAAACCCTGCATCATAAATACAACAAACTTTTTCTCTTTATCTTTTGCAGAATCAATGGAATAGAAACAGCTACGAGTTACGTTTTAGAAACAATATTATTATTATTTATGGTTTTCTTATGATATTAAATATTTAATAGCCTAATAATAACCTAAATAGATACAGTTATATTCATAAAAAAGCGCGAACCTAATTTGTGATGGTGTAGGTCATCCTTTATGCTTTGCAACCTATCCGACATGTAATAACCTCCAAGACATAATCATTGAAAAAACTAGTTTTACGCAAAATGGCAAAACTCTCTTGTAATACAAAAAAGCTTTTAAAGTTAAAATACGCTTTTTATATATTTGTTAGTACACTCGGGACCAATACTTTGAACTCCAATTACTCACTGCTAAATTAGTCAGCGTTTTGAACATCACGCCATATTAAAAAGGCTTTTCTTAGGCTATCAACCTTGCGTTGAGTGGGGCGATTGCGATATCTTACCTAGACGCTAGAGGGCGTTTTTTGACATAACCGCAAGTAAGTCAGATTTTCTCCAGAAAGTTAAATGCAACGATACCACTTCTTTTTTAAGCAAAATACAGCCAAGTGAGCCTAATGCATCAGTAAAAACCGCATCTCGATATCTCTTACCTAACCTAAAATATAAGTAAAATAAATCAAAAGCCGAATTAAAATTGGATTTTGGGACATTTTTTAGAAAGATCCCCTGTTATTAAATCCAAATTATAGTTATTTTACCACAATAGATAATAAAATACCAACATTATATTAAAAATCTAAATAATAATAATTAATATTCATTCAATATGAGTCCACACAAAATTCGAACTTTTTTAAGCCAACCATGTATGCCAGCGGCAACAGTTACATTATCATTGCATTGAAAATAAGCTCGAGACATATCAAACACTTATACCGGTGAAAAATTTTTATTTTTTTTTAGAAATAAGACAACCAAAATATCTAATACCGGGTGACCAACTAAGAATAGCTGGCTATATCTCAAAAACTAGATATATTTATATCCAAAGATATACTGTTAAGAATAAAGAGTAGGCTTTGAAAGAATAAAACAATAAATAATATTGTAGTTTTCTCTGAGGCTTTTTGAGATTTTGAAAAGTTTTTTACTAAGAAGCGTTTAGCGAATGATAGACATTTGATATGATTGAGGTTTAGTTCGAATGTATGCGAAATGCAATAGTTGCGTCCAGGTTTTATTCCTCCCAGTTGCCTGGAAGACAGCATTATACTAACAGAATTAGTCGTAGGCTAGCGGAAAGGCTCAGAACTACCGGAAGTATTCATCTTCCGGTGCATAGAAGACAACCTAGAGGCCGAACTGAGGAAAATATTATAAATGTATTGGATATTGAATTTGATCCACATGTGGCATGTGGGGACCAGAACCCTAGCTAGAGAGTAGGGCATTTGCAAGGCTACGTTCAAAATATTTTGAAAGATCACGAGAAAATTTTGGTAGTTTTAAGCTTAAAAAAATTAAATTATTATTATCATTTTTATGAGGCCTTTGTTGGATTTGCGTTCTCTCTTATCGAATTGTTTCTTTTTTTTATACATTTAAAGATTGTTTTTAACGTTTCATATATACTTGGTTCCCTAAGTAATATTTTATGACAGGTAGTAATTACCTAAAAAAATCTAATGACAATTTTGGAGGGGATTAATTTGATCTCACTTTTCACACAATTCTGTATCAAATGGTTCAAAAGATATTGGCATAATAATCGAAAGATATGTCCGCTTGTCTCCGAGACAAATGAAACTAAAATTATGAAACACAATTATTAGTCAAGGTAATATTAGAGCCTCCAATGCGCCAGTTTCATTCGCATTTTCCAAATTATTTTTCAGGATGCATCCTTATCACATCGTCCTGCATCTTAAATCTTGATGCAGCTGATGATTTCAATCGCCGGATGGATCATTCGCAATGGGTATTAAATATGATAGCGGAAACCCCAGAAATACTTTCCAGTATCCTATGGACACGTGAGGCAACATTTAATAGCAATGCATAATATGCACTATTGGTCCAGGACAAATCCGCGTTGGATGCATGAAGTTCAGCACCAAGGTCGCTGGCCGGTAAACGTGTGGTGCGGCATTATATATTATTGGACTCGTTTTTTTAAACAAATTTTTCACTAGAGAAATTTATTTAAATTTCCTAATCAATGAGCTTCCCCTTCCATTAGAAAATTGTTCACCCGTAGAAGTGTTTGATATGTTTCGTGCTTATTTTCAATGCAATGGTGATGGGCATTTACGATAATTGGAGCGGTATCTACCGGTAGGTATCTGAGCGTTCGTTAATTTGTGTGTCCATTAACCAACCGCGTTCTGTAATTCAATTGAATCTACCGATACATGTACCGCGATCCACCTCTATGGATCTGCTATTTGTGTCGGTACATGTCGGTTTGTTTACACCTTATATTGACATAACCTACAAATTTAGCCTGCGAGCCTGTTGTTACTTATAACAAATTCTGAAAATAATTTTACTATTACATTCATGTTTAGAGAGAACTAATTTAAATACCTTAAACATCATATAGCGAAATGCAACATTTTCAAGAGGATATTTTCCAATAAACATACGTTAATTTTTTCTTCTTTTATGTTTGAATGAAACTGAAACTACTTTATAATGTCTTCAGTTTCCGAATCACTACTATCTAATATTTGAAAAGTAGCCAATATTGAGATAGCTTGACGCTTATATTATTATTCATTATAATCAAACTTTTTTTTAAAGTTATTCGCGACCCGCACCGTTCCGTTCGACAATTACCTTTTACCGGAACGTATCGATCGACGTTAAGCAGCTGATTACCGCTGTATAACTACCGGTAGATACCGCTACAATATGGCATACTTGGTTTCTTTAAAAAAGTTCGGATTTTGTGTAGACAGAAGGGCAATATTCACTCATATTGAGTATTAATTATTATTGAGATTTTTAATATAATGTTGGTATTTTATTATATATTAAGGTAAAATAAGCATAATTAGGATTTAATAATAACGGATCTTCCGAAAAAAATTTCCAAAATCCGATTTTATTTCGACTTTTGATTCCTTTTAATTATATTTTACGTTAGGTAAGAGATATAAAGATGCAGTTTTCACTGAAGTATTAGGCTATCATTTGGCTATCTTTCGTTTTAAAAAAAGTGGTATCGTTGCATTTAAATTTTTCGAGAAAATCTGACTTACTTGCAGTTATTTCAGAAAACGCCCTGCCCTCTAGCGGCTAGGTAAGAAATCTCAATGGCCCCACTCAAAGTTCGGTTGATAGGCTCAGAAACGCCTTTTTCAACGACTTCAAGTTTATTAAGATCCGTTTAGCCGTTTTGAAGTTATTGACGTTTATTTACGAAAATGTTCGAACACCCCCCCACCACTTTACTTTAAAAAATAGAGCAAAAAGTGCTTAATAAAAAAGAATCGAATTTATCTCGGCCCTAAAAGGGCAATGCCTTCTACTATCTTTAATTTAAGAAAATTTTGCAAAAAACGGGTTTTAAAATTTAAGATGGCTATTAGGCCCCCTGGCGGCCATTTTGGAATCTTAAAAATAATTTCCAACATTTTCTCTTGACCACTTTAGTAATATTTTTTTAATTATTACTTTTCGAGATATAGACGAGTGCCATTAGTTGGCCACCCGGTCCATATGAAGACTTACTGTGGGACCCAATCAATATGAAAGAGAAATATTTGCCACTTCACTTATAATCAGCAGTTATGACATTAACAATAGTAACAGGGCACAAGCACTTTGAAATAATGTCAAATCTAAGATAATAACAATATGCCAATTTTGATAAAAATTTTAAAAACAATTAAACTATTTGCCGAACTGTCTTTATATTTCTATATTAACATTAAAGTAAAAGCAACCAGGGAATTTCATCCAAAAACTGTTTTTCTTGTATGAAGAACATTATAACAAAAAATAAAAACATTTAACGAGACTTTGATGCATCAGAAATGTAGCCATATTTTTTGGAACATCCTGTACAATAGTAAAAAGATGTACCTTCTATAAGCTACTTTTTTGTTGTTAGGAATGCTACATACAAAATTTAGGAAGATTTAAGATTTTTTTGTCTTATAGCCATAATAATTTAACCGCCCTCCGCTCTGTATAAACGACTTTTGTTACTCGGCTAATCATGTATCAAAAAAGCTGTAAATTTTCATTAAGATATAGCACAAATGATTCCGGTTAATTTGTCTGAATTTTAGATACATTGTAGATCTCGACTTCCTGAAGAAAATCAACTATTAGTAAAACACCCAATCGTGTCTAGTTTCCGATAGGGTCTCAAACTTAACGGGTTTTCCACCATTTATATGAACTCATACTTAACAGACAATAGGCGATTTTATTTTTTTTGTGCTTAATGTCGAAATTTTTGTTTGCGGGAATTGATAAATATTATTAAAGAAATACCTAAAATTATTTTTGTTTACGAGAATTATTAGTCTATTTACGGAACCGTCATCGTCAACTTCAAAATGCCCTGTATCTCCGAAAC
>MU193343.1:0-19895 GCA_016904865.1 Pissodes strobi | reverse complement strand
CTCACTTTTTAGGTTTTGTTAACATTCAATTAAAATAATTTAGAAATTATAGAGTAAGAATCTCTTACCTGGTAATTTTTGCGACGCACCTCATTGTTCTACAGCATTCTGTGTGCTTGCTGGATTATTAATTTTTTATTTTCTAAATGTTCTAAACATTTACTTTTTTTAAAATAATTTTACGATCTCAATGCCAATGTAAATGTTATATTGCGTTCTCACAGGCCTCTCTAATCTACTCTATGCTTTAACCTCTTAAAAGCACCGCACCACTGGTACGACTTTATTCATTTACGAACTCGATCTATATTTTGAGGCCAAGCATTTTAAATTTAAATGTTTTGTTTTTTTATTATTTTAACACTCTAAGTAGTTAGAGGGGAGTTATCCCGTAAGCACTTTGAACCAAGCATATGGATAACCTTTTAGCTCGTCTCTTCCACCTCATATGCACAAAACTCACCTCCCTTTCTCTAATAAGTATCGATCGTTGAACGGGTTGGAGTTTCATGTATAACATGTTCTACCATTCGTGTTAGCGAATTTACATAAAATTAAAATATTATTCTGTCGTGTGCGGATGAAGTTTCACTTCCGGTGTATGATCCACAAACACACTTTTTTTTAGGTGGTTTCTGTAAACTGAGATCTGGAAATGGTGAGAGGGTGATTTTGAAAGACCGCGGCACTTAGGCCTAATAGGAACTCCTGTGCATCCTCCCTGGGTCAACCAATCCATTTAGGCCATCGCCCAGCCTAATGTTGTACAAAGGCGGCGATGTTGCCCGAGGAGGCTGTTCTGAGAATGAGGCCATCGTTCCTTCAATATGGATTCCCTTAGTTCCGAAACAGCGTCGCAATCGCAGAGCAGATGCTCTACTGTTTCGTCCTCCCGTTCACAGCCTCTGCATAGAGGTGTCTCGCATAATCTTATTGTGTGGAGATGTTTCCTTAGCTGGCAGTGTCCAGTCAGAATCCCTATCATGAGTCGTAGGGTTTTCCTTGACATACCCAGGTATGCTTTCGCTGCAAACCCATTAGAGTAGCTTAATAGCTTCCTGGCCAGTCGACAGTTAGTTGTTTCGTCCCATCTGGCCCTAAAGTCTTCATGGGTGATCTTTTTTTTATTATATGTATCATCGTCACGATAGGTAGGTTTGAAGGGCCGGCTCCCATAAGGTTTGAACCGGCTGTCTTTCTAGCCAATTTGTCTGCTGATTTGTTGTCTTCGCAGTGTGCATATCCTCTAACCCATCACACAGAAATTGTGTTTTTGCGGGCGGCATCCTCCAGTGAATTATGACATTTTAGTACTGACCTGGCTGTAAGTTTATAGCTTCTGAAGGCCAGTAGTGCTTGTCTACTATCCGTGTAGATTTTAATAGTCTTGTCCTCAGAATTCCTGCGAAAAATCTCTTTGGTATTGCAGCAAGTTCACACTGAACTATACACCCGTGTCCTTCCAGAGACCATTTAAGTTCAATTCGGTAAATTCCACAGCCTGTTGCCGCCTGGGTTTTTTAGCCATCCACAAAAATGTTAACCGCACCTTCGGCTATAGGCTCAATTGGTTTTATCCGTACATCATATAGTTTGTCGAAGACAAACATGGGATGTATGTTATCTGCATTGGCCTGCAGTAGTGGCAGTCTTCCGACTGCCCCTTCCCACAGGTGGCGTCTAGTCTCTCCACATTTTATGTTGGATTGCACACCAGCGACTTTGAGCCAGAGCCACCTCCCTTAGATAAATATCTAGGGGAGGCAGGCACAACATTACTTCGATGACTCTGGTTGGGGTTGTTCTCATAGCTCCCGTTGCAGTTAGGCAGGCAGTTCTCTGTACCTGACTGAGCTTAAGCATTGCCGTTTTTCGTTGACACTTTGACCACCAAACTACGGCTCCATAGGCAATCACAGGTTTTATGATAACAGTATAGATCCACATTACAACCCTTGGTTTCATCCCCCAGGTTTTACCCACGGTCCTGCGGCACTGTTCATAAGAGATGTATGCCTTCTTAAGTCTTCGTTCTAAGTGAAGATTCCAGGTTAAGTTAGCATCGAAGGTGACCCCAAGGTATTTTACCTTAGATGCAAAATTTAGTTGTGTGTCTAGGAGGGTCGGAGGCCGTAGTGGCTCCGTCCTCCTTTTTCTGGTGAAGAGCAACATCTCCGCCTTCCTGGGGTTTACAGACAGGGAGTACTCCCTACACCACTTTTCGACTATGCGAAGGGCACGCTGCATTCGATTGCACAGAACTCCTTCGAACTTTCCATTGAGAAGTATCGTAAGATCGTCTGTATATGCATTGGTGTATAATCCATCTGAGTTGAGGCGATGCAAGAGGCTGTTGAAAAAAAGGTTCCATAGCAGTGGTGACAAAACGCCTCCCTGCGGG
This sequence comes from Pissodes strobi, assembly GCA_016904865.1. Taxonomy (NCBI): domain Eukaryota; kingdom Metazoa; phylum Arthropoda; class Insecta; order Coleoptera; family Curculionidae; genus Pissodes; species Pissodes strobi. The sequence goes on along the minus strand of MU193343.1, from coordinate 17,494 downwards.
CAGCCTCTGGCACCGATGCCTCTAACTACAGTGTCTTCCACCTTAATTTGCACGCCACTGACAGCAGGAGGGATGCCCCTGTTTGTTAAGGCAGCATTGATTTTTCCAAAGGTGGTTTTATCAAACACAACTTCAATATCAATAAATACACCTAAGATTATTGTCCATCGATCTCTCGATCTGCCTCACTCCTAAATGCAAGGCCGTGTCGGTCGATCTTCCCGTAGTGTACGCATGTTGGCTGGGATGCCGCGGTCGGTTGACGCAGTCCCTCAAATATCGCTCACACAGCCTCTCCAGAGTGTTTAGCACAAAGGATGTTAGGCTGACTGGTCGGTAGGCTTTGGGGACAGTGTAAACCATCCTTCCTGCTTTTGGTATAAACACCACTCTTACTTCTCTCCATGCCTTCGGGATGTAGCGCACCGCTAGGCATGCCCAGAACACCTTTACCAAATGCGGCAGTAACTCGTCCAAGCCCCACTGTAGTAGACCTTGACGGATGTCGTCAGTACCTGGCGTTTGAAGTATTGCCCATCATATTTTGTCTTCACTGACTATTTAGTTGGCATCTTGCCAGTCCAAATCAGTAGGTTGAAGGTTGGTCTCGTCTGGCCAGTTCCTGTCGTCTGTTATCGATGAACAAGGGAAATGGGTCTGCACAAGCAGTTCAAGACTCTGTTGTAGATTAGTGGTCTTAGTGACGTCCTTCCATGTTAGTAGACCTAGGTTGCGATCTTTGCCTTTTGCGAGGACTTTGTAGAGCTGTGCAGTCTGTGAGTGATCTTCGATCTCCTCCAGGCCTCCCTTTGTTTTTTCTTACTAGCTTTTTTAAACTTCCGCAGATTGGTGCTGTATTGCACTCAGTCGGATTGAGTTCTAGTTCTTTTTGCTCTGTTAAAAGATTTTTTCGCTGTTCTCATGAGTTCTCCTAGCTCTTTGTTCCACCAGGCTTCCCATGGTTGTTGTTGTGATGCCTCAAGAGGGCAAGATTTTCAAAAGCTTTAGTTATGGCGGTCTGTAGGCCTCGTTTTAAAAGTAATGAACATAATTATTATACAGCTTGTCCAATATCCTTTATTTCGACCTTTTTGTATTGATCATGATACTTATTTTGACACGCAGCACCAGTTATCTTGATTATTTTGATGCGCTTCTTCCAAATTTCCCCCGATCGAGGGCCTTCGAGAAAATTATGTAATGGATCGTTTCCTGATTTTTCCCTCTTATGCTTTTACTCTTTGTTTCGCCTTGAGAGCTATTTGTAGGGTGATTGGATGGCGCAATACGGAATAAATTAGCACCAAATCTTTAAAAATCAACGCTAATCTAAGTAAATAGAAGAAGGAACATACATATAATAGGTAATACAATAAGTACAGCTCAATTATGTTTATTACAAAATATGCAAGTATAAATGAACTCTTCTTACCTATTGCAGTTGGAAATTTGCCCAGCCGTACAATGCAAATATTTAAGTTCTGTTTCGTGCTCTACAAATAAATGCGTTCCTTCCATAGATTTAGCCTCGGATTTAGCGAGTTAAAGTTGAAAAGATTTGGATGATGGAAATGCATTCTTATCAGTCTTTCAATTTTTCAGCGATGCACCTCATTATTTAAATTAATTTTTCTCTGTTAAATTATATTTTATACCTCATCTTTGATTTCAGCAAATTATGATGTTTTGTTACTGATTATACAGTTGTATTAACGGTGGAGTTAAGCCATATAATTAATGGATTTTCTGCCGGGCTTGAATCGAATCGAAGTATTGGTACTTGGTAGACGTCTAAGAAATTTTACCTATAAAAGAATTCATTTGCGTTGAATTATTTGCCGAAGACTTGTTAGCATACAAGGCAAACTATGTTTACCTTTTATGTAATTTATGTATATTAAATGTAAATTCCTAAGGAAATACATTTTTGAGGTATTAATTTTATCATGCAAAAAATATACTATTTGGATGAATATCTGATAAGTGAGCCTCGACATATCCTAGCTTACAATAATTACTAAACAAAATTGAAATTTGACACCAAAATCTCATGTTTTAAGGGCCTTTTATATCAATTACTAGTCAACAAAACTTATATTTATTTAAATTTTTTATTTCAGAAATTACTGAATTCTGAATGTTTATTTCCTCATTCCCGTGGCATGTCTTTTACTCGACCCCTTTAACTAATCTTACGTTTTCTCACAAATATTAAATAAAATTCAATAAACTATGTAGGTTTTTGCGAAGCGGAGGGAATGTTCTTTGAAGAATCCCGAAGAATACAACTTGCCTTTAATATATTTTTTGTCAAAAATAAATACTTAAACTTTGTCTTCAACTATTGGCTCATTCCCGTGGCACACGGCATTATTTCTCGCAAAAATTACAAGAATTGGAACTTTAAATTTTCGCGTGCTTTAATCAATTGTTTTATACTTTCGCTTCATATCGGTCGATCAGTTTACCGGCGAATGTGGTCGAGACTAGCATCTAGCCTCTGCGGAGTAACTATTCGCAATCATGCGCGGTTGCGTTTTATGATCAGCTGTTTGCGTTATTTACCCATGTCTACAAGGTTCAGCGAATTGCTTCCAAGAGGTTTCGTAGTGCAGTGGTCAGATGCTGTGTTTGTGATACGGCGGCCCGCGTTCGATTCCCGTTGGTGGCAAGAGGTTTTTGTATTGTTTTTAAGGTTTTATAAGTTTGGGTTATCTTATGTAAGGTTTGTTTGATTGCGTGAAGTTATCAGTACTTTTTTAAATTCGCGCCCTCCCTTGATACGTCGCAAATGGCTGATCATAAAACGCAACCGCGCATGACTGCGAATACTTATCGTAGGGGCTAAACGTAAGTGTGGTCGAGTAAAGAAATGTTGGTTGGCCAAGGGCCACGTGGGTAACGTTGTAGTCCCTCATTCCCGTGGTAAGTAAATTCTTGATGAAATATAATGAATTTTTGATATTGATTAGAACTGTGGGTTTGCTTTTTGAACTATTATGCAATTATGTCAACATGATTTCACTTGAACATAACTTTTTATTCTCCCGATCTTGTAGAAAAAAATCATTCCCATGTCCCTCACTCCCGTGTAAATTCTATGGCATGGGAATGAGACATATGACACGGGAAAGATCAAATTATGTATATCTTGTATAGGAGATCATTTTTTGGTTACAGGAAGATGGCTAAGCAGTCTAGAGAAGATTTATTAAGAAATAAATAGAGAAAGATAGAGGAAAAGGAGAAAACAAATTCGCGAAGATTCACTAAAATGGTCCCAACAAGAACAAAAAGAAAAAGAAAAATATAATAGACATAAGCAAAAGAAAGTAAAACAAAAATAATTATAGATATGACACCAAGAGAAAGAAGAAGTAACCGAAGTGAATGGAAGAGGAACTCGAAGAACTATTACCAACGGCAAAAGATATCAAAGGGAATACACCAAGAAATTGAAAGAAATACACCACCAAATTCTTGGGATGACGCGGATAATTCTACGTCAACGATAGACAACAGGGTTTTAATAGGAATCAAGCGAGCCAACAAGAATAAGGTAGAAAGATACAGAAGAAAGAAAAATATGAAAAATTATATTCAAGAGCTTAAGAAAAAAAGCATTTAGGTAAAAAAATACGGTAGATTAAAAAAAAAGGTGCTGCCAAATCAAAAGCTTCTAACACCTTTATCTAAAACAAACTTACTAATGGAAGAAGCTGGATGTTCTAACATAAGCAATTAAGAGGCAGTCAGGCAGGTAAAAAAGAAAATTTTATTCGGCGAAGATCAATTACAACACACATACGGAAGTTCAAAGAGACAAAGGCATAAACAAATAATAATAATAAAAAAATCTGTCTGGAAACATAAGTCGAAAATACGGTCTTAAGCGATACTGTGCTAAACAAATAAAAGAAACCTAAGTCCTGAAATATAGCTTTTCCGAGAAAAGATACGAGCTTACTACCCCCTAACCCACACTAGTAAAAGAGTAATAAGTTTTCTTAAAGAAGATAATAATTCAAAAATGACACGTGGAAAAAAGACTGCATTACTCGAAAAAAGGTTACCAAGCTAAAACGTTATTTGGCCACCACGAAAAATTTACACAGGAAGTCTCTTGGTTCGTTTCCAGAAAAGCAAATCAGTTATGCGTTTTTTGCAGATCCCGGCCATTCTAGATTGCAACAGATATAGTAGAAAACAGAAATACCTGCATGTGCACCAAACATGCAAATGCTGAATTGTTGATTCATAGCTTTTTTATTTCTGGAGTCTTGGAAACTGAAGTTGTGTCCAATCTCATCAAAAAGAACTGCTATGATAATTTAAAATAATCAAAAAAAGACTACTTATTTAGAAAGTGTATACTGTGCAAGGATAAAAGGGTTACTTATAAACAATTTGACGAAAATAAAAATGTAACATAGGTACCTAAAGTGGTTAACAAATAAAGAAGATTATCTAGATAAAAAAATCTAATCAACAAAAAACCTGTTCGAAGGCTGTCAAAGAGGCGTTTGAAACTACTTTAGGATTACTTATCCAAAAGTATGAAATTGATCTTACTGAATTTATGGTTCATCAAGGAAGAATATTTCACCAGTACGAAGCTTAAAGCAGTTGGAAGAATCACGACTCAATTCTCGTCCACTGTGATTTTAGTGACAACTGTAATTTTAAATAGGAAAAGCAAATGCAAGCTTGCTATTTTGGAGGCTCAAGACAGCAAATTACTCTTCATACGGTTGTGGTTTAAATAATACTGGTAATGCGGTTACACCGTTATGTTATTGCACAGTATCAGAATGTACCTCAGATCAAAACAGTTTCATGGAAAGGGAGCGCTAGACAGAATTAGTGGTGTCTGTAAAAGAACTGCAGACAGAATAGTTGCACAAGGTGCAAGGTTAGATTCCATCAAAACTTTATTAAATATTTTTGAGGAAAACTGCTCGAAGATGAAGTTTGTCATATCAACGCGCAACATCTTAATGATGTGAAATGTGTCGTAGATAAAAACCCAGTTAAAGCCTTCAAAGGAACAATGAAAGTCCATTAGGTTGTTAAAGATGCAGGTGTCTCAACAATTTTGTTTAAAAGTCTATCTTATTTTTCGTGTGCTAATGACTGTATTCACTAGGGGTTACGCTAAAAACCTTTAAGACTTCGAGTTTTCTGATATTGACTGTAATAAATCGGATATTCGGATTCGAACAACGAAACAGAGACAGGTATAATTAAAAATTATTCTAAACTATCTAAGACTAGAACTGGAAGCCATATTTTGGTAGAAGTATATAGTGAATCGAGAAAAGCAAAATATAGATATACAGGGTGTCCGGAAATACTGTTCGAATAATTTCAGAAGTGAGTCTATATAAGAAAACATAATTTTTTTTTCATATGAACCTGGGTCCGGAAATGCATAGCTTCCAAGATACAGGGTGTCAAACTTAAAAAAATAGTTTTCTTATTAATATCTTAAATATCCTTATACTTATTTTATTGAAATTTGTTACTGTTATCTGTAGTAATTATGATGCCTCCGGGACGCCACTGGATTCTATATTGTTAATCTAATAAAGACTAAATGAGCCCCTTATTATTACAGATAACACTACCAAAGCTCAACAGAATCGGTAATAGGATATATAAGATATTAATAAAAAAACGTTCTTTTTTTAAAGGTATATAAAAAGATGTTCATGTTTTCTGATCTAGAATCACTCGTGAAAATATTCGAACGGTATTTCTGGACACCCTGTATAGCTGTATGCGTAAGCGATTTAGATGAAGAGGCTGGAGGAGTTAAAGTTACTTATTTAGCTAATTGTGATAAAAATGCTAAATTGTTTAAACTAAATGAGAGAGATACTTCTTATACACCATTCGATCATATTTTAGTTATTCTACCTAAACCAACTGTAGTTTGCAAGGGAAACAGATTATATTAATCTTTTCCAATAGCTATTGATGTTTTTGAAAATTAAATATGCGCTAGGGAGGCAAAAATGCTTTTTTTATTATTTAGTTAGCTAAACATTTGTTGATAATTTGCCTACAAACTTTTCTATTTATGTTTAGCTCTATGTTTCCATGATTATTATAGCTTGATTATTACTTATATTCTATATAGAAATTATAAATATTTTTTACGACCTATAGTCTTTGTTCTTTTATATGTAGCTGTATTTTAGTACTTAGAAAGACGTTTTGTTTGATGTTTTTTAATTTATATGTTTGTTCGATTTTTTGACTTATAATAATTTAAATTCTCGTTTGGTTTATGTCTTGTTTTTATTTTGCAATGTTTTTTTTTTCATAAGTTCTGCTTAAAAAAATAAGAATCATATAATATATTCAGATATATGAATTCATTATATTATAAAGATATTCTCATTCCCGTGGACAGTTTTTTTAAAAAACTGTTAGAAATCGAAAAGGGAGGGATGTTTTTTCCTTTTATGATTTAGTAACATAACTGATAATATAGTCTTTACAAATAATCCTAAATTTCGTTTTGACATTAAAAAAGAGTTTTGCGACAATTTTATTTCTCAGAGGCTCTTATTCTGTATATTCACCCATTTATACAGCAGGCCAGAAAGGGGTATCTATAAATATAGGAAAAATCTGAATTTTCATGACAAATCTAAGCAATTCCGCTTTTTTACCAATTGATAGATTAGACAAAAAATAAATCATAGATTAGTGGGAGATTATATAAGTAGGAATGCCAAAAATATCCAAAATGAATCTAAAAACATGATGGATAGGTCATGATCATCTATAGAGTAACAACTATGACTAAAAATAGTCAAATATATATAAATGGAGTATTATAGATATGCTTGAAAAAGCAACAAATCGGCGTTAACAAAACATATAAAATGTAGTTATACAAAATGAGTATTTTATGAAATGGTTGAGATATAGAAGAGCAAAAATTCCAAAAGCGCCATCTCAGACGAAAGCACTAAAAATATCTTATATAGTTATATATGCCCAACGCATTTATAGAAGGCTTTTACTTGTATAAATGATTTTTGTGGGCACCTCGGGGTTACAAGCTAAAATTTTCACAGAATAAGGGTTTTATTATATTAATTCAAAATCCGAAGGTAGTCAAAAATTAGAACGGGCAAAAGGGCAGTATACCTAAAAATCGAGATTATTATATGTAGTAGTAGTAGTAGTAGTAGTAGTAGTAGTAGTAGTAGTAGTAGTAGTAGTAGTAGTAGTAGTAGTAAGGGTGGGGGGGCCGAAGCCCGGTAAGTAGGCCTATGAGTCCCTTCTCACCATCCCCAGTCGGCCCTCCCCTACCTGGCTACTTCCAACACCCGGCCCGCACTGAAACGGCCCGTCACCTTGATAAAGGTGAGGACGTCCTCCCAGTCCAGATCCTTTAGATCTTCCCGAGCAAGTGTTGGTGCTCCCAGTATCTTCCTCCTTAGGCGACACCACCTATCACAAATTCCTATATAGTGGTATGAGGACTCCTCCCCTGTCCCGCAGTTCAGGAAGAGTGGGCTGTTCCTCACGCCGATAAGGTGCAGATGTCTGTTTAGGCTTCCATGCCCAGTCAGAATACCTACCAAGTTCCTGATGTCCTCTCGGCTCTTTTTTCGCAGTCGCCTTGCTCTGGATCCGTCAGGATTTAGAATCATTTCCTTGGCTTGTCTGCATCCTTATTTTCCTCTCCAATTGTGCTTTGTCTTGTTCCAGGCCCAGTTATTTAGTTCCTGAGAGATTTGCCTTTTACTTAAGCCCAGACCAGGTTCTGGACCGACGAGGTGGCTCATTGAGCCTTGTCTTGCCAATTCATCCGCCCGTTCGTTGCCGTCGATGCCACTGTGCCCTGCAACCCATCTGAGTCTTACTTCCTTGCGCACAGCCAATCTATCTAGGGCGTCTCTACATTCCTGAACTAGCTTACAGCTTGCCCTGGGTCCTTGGATCGCCCTGAGAGCGGCTTGACTGTCCGAGTAAATATATATACTCTCTACACCTTCTGTTACCTCTGCCTTGGTTGCTACTTTCAAAATAGCAAACACCTCCGCCTGGAAAACAGTGGCATATCTCCCCAGCGAAGTGCTTTCTCCTGATTTAGTGTTGTCTAGGTATACACCGGCTCCGGATGACTGTGTATTAGCCATCCATGAGCCGTCAGTGTAACGTGCGTGTGCGCCGCTCGGCGTACGTACCTGGCCTGACAGCAACTCTTCCCTTGATGGAAATTCCACTTGGAAATTCCTTCTCAGTCTTAATCTGCCATCTGGAATACTGCCTTTGGTCGCAATGATGGGTAGATCCCTACTCATTTTGGCGGCAATAGTCGTATGGCCTTTCCCTGTGTAGTCCGTTCGCCATAGGCCATGTCGATTATTATATGAACGTGAAATATAATAATTTATGAATGTTTTCATATAAAATTCATCTACATTCTTGTTTCAATTATATTTTTTATCATTGCTTGAAATATGCAGATTACGTTGGTACTTACGGCAAAATAAATCAAAAAAATTGAAATATCTCCCTTCGAACCTGGGCAAAATCTGATTGAAATATACTTATTTTTGTATTTACCTCACAAAAAATTTTATTCTTGCAAAAAGTTTGCCTTAAGTATCTAGAATATATAGGTGCAACAATTTTTTTTCTCAAATGGTAATGGAAAAATAGAATTAAATGTAAAAAAAGTAATTTTCGTCTTGCCGCGACCGTCGGATTTCGCGCTGCTCCAGTAGTTAGTCCAGTCAAAATAAGCGGTAGGTTTGCAATAATTCGCATAGAGCTAAAGTTGGTACAGATCATAAGTACACTATTACAAATAAAATATCAAAAATCGCCACCGATCCCAAGTGTGCTAAAAAATATATTCAAGGTCAAAAGTCAAAAGTGTGTTTTTTAATTATTGAGCTATCGCTATTTCAAAAGTTTAAAAATAGTAATAATATGGGCTCCTACGCGGTCCATATACATTATCGGACGTTCAGTTTATAGTCAATATACGTGTAATTTTTTATATTTTAATTTATTTAAATGTTTAATTTAATTAAATATGTTATCAATGATATATAAAATATTATAATTATTTTTACAATAATTGATGAGTGCTTAAGCTTCCTAAATCTTTATTTATTTTGCATTTGTAAGAGGTAAATTATTTCATAATATAATATTCCGTGAAAATAACATAACAGGCAAATAAAATAATAAAATTAATTGTCATAATGCTCGTGAAGTGGGATTGGCTTCTATGACTGAAATGGCAGGACAAGATTTCAATAATATTGTGTTAATGGACAAAGTTTTTCCCCTTTTAACCATGAGTAGCACCATAAAATTTCATGATGAAAAGGTACCTATAGATCCTGTATTATTATTTTAATGCATGAGTATTAATAATGCATTTGAGGATGAAATTGAAAAATTCTTCGAATATGAATTAGCTCCCTACCCATTATCACTCTTTGATGAAATTGGAATGCTTCCACAAGAGTCCGCCATCTACAGTTGCTTCCAATCAGTAAACATTGAAATTATCGACACAAATTCTACCTACATCATTGATGGAGAATATCTATTACACCACGTTATGTGGGATAGAGGAGGAACATTTAACTTTATTTGTGATAAATACGTTCAGTGCGTACATCGTCATTTTGATTATAGAGTGACTATAGTATTTGATGGTTACAGTAATTATAAGAAAAATGTTAAAGCTGCAGAATAACGTCGTCGGAATACAAAAACATCTTCATATTGTGATGTCGTTTTTGATGAATTTATGACAGTTCCAACAAACCAACAACAATTTCTTTCAAATACTCGCAACAAGTCTCGCTTCATTTCAATGTTATGTGAAAAATTTACAACTGCAAATATTTTAGTGAAACAAGCTGATAATGATGCCGATGTCCTCATAATTGAAACAGCAGTAGAACAATGCAATACAACAAATACAACTATCGTTGTTGGTGAAGATGTTGATTTGTTAATACTCCTGACTACAAAAATTTATTCATCGAAAAGCTTATCTACATATCCAAAATGTCAAGATCATATCTTATTTTTACATGCAATAACTGACTGCGATAGTACATCAGCTATTTTCAAAAGGGGTAAAACAACAGTATTTAAATTGTTTGAAAAACGTAATGATTTAATCGATTGCGCAGAAGTATTTTAAAAAATTCTTCTCCACAAGTCATCACGACAAACGGGATTCGCTTTTTTCTTGCTATATATGGAGCTCCAAAAAAAATCGATTGCATAGACAAGTACCGATATTCAAGTTTTGTTAAAAACAAACGGAAAAATAAAATAGTATAACTATCTTGTTTTCCTCCAACATCTGCTTCTGCTTGTCAACACATATATCGTGAATAATATCAAGTTCAAGTGTGGCTAGTCAATCAACTGGACCCAAAGGACTGGAGTTGGAAATTGGTAGATAACACTTTGGAGCCAATTCAAACTTTACTTCCACCTGCTCCAGAAAAACTCCTTAACACCATTTTTTGCAATTGCAAAAAGAGTTGTACCACAAACTATAGCTGTAAAAAAGTCGGATTATTTTATTCACCAGTATGTACAAATTGTCAAGGCCAGTCTTGCTTTAATATTGGATCAAATGCAATAGATGAATATACTTATGATATGAATGAGGAGACAACTGATGCATCTTTCTTCTTGGAACAATCTACAGATATCCAGCAAGAAGAGGACGAAGAGAGCGAGGAAAGAGGCGAAGAAGACAGTACTGTTGCAGGATTTGAAGATTATCAGACTAAAATTTTTCCGAAATCAACAATAATTCGTTCCATTTTAATCATTACCGTTACCATACTATTTTTTAATTATTAGCATATTGTCTAACAAAACCGAATTACAAAAAATTTAAAAAATATTTTTTACCTTTGACCTTGAATAAATTTTTTAGCAGACGTGGGATCGGTGGGGATTTTTGATTTTTTATTTATAATATTGTTTTTAAGACCTGTACCAAAATTCAGCTCTATGCGAATTATTGTAAATTGAAATGTGTATTTTGACTGGATTAAGTCTCGCATCTCACTTTTCTTCATAGCTCCCTCTCTCTCTCACCTATTGTACAATACAATAAGCGGTTTTACACATTACGGGATAGAATACTAATAATAGCTATTATTATTTGAATAAAGACAATGAAGACATTTTCGATTATACTGAAATTTATTTTTTCTATACGCTGGCTGCTAGGCAATAAAGCAGTAGAAAAAAAATCATATACTTAATGCAACTGGTATTAAAAAAAGGACTAGCTTTTATTCAAAGTAGAAAAACTCAAAATGTAAAAAAAAAATCTTTATAATAACAAAATCTATTCATCTTCACTGTCTGTACCTTCTTCAGGAATAGGCACAATGACTTCAATATTTCCTTCCAGTAATTTTTATGCATAATTGTAAAAATACAATACAATCTAATAAAAAAGTATTTGATTAAGTTTTATTATGTACCTATTTAATCTAATAATAATTTACCTTTTTTACATCCACATGCAATAAATACTTTTGCATCCGAAGGAAATGCTGGAAGTGTTGTTAAAATTGGGGATAATACTTGGATATCACCTGCCTCCTGAAATTTCCATCCGCATTCTGTGACCTCTGGTAATAGGGGATTTGGTTCTAAAGAGCTGAAGCACACCTTAGTTTGATAATGTGCTCTCAGACTGTGAAATTTTAAACTATTTTTTTGTAGGGGCTAGTTTTTTCAATTAGCGATGAAGAGGCCAATAGTGTCCTTAAAATATTAATAGACGAAATGTTTGGATTTGTTGAAAATAATTTTATGATACATTTTTCTATGTTACTGAACATGCCATCTGAAAATTCCTGGACCCCAATACCGGCTAAATAATCGGAATATGACCACCAGTTAGAGCATGAAATGCAGGTAATTTTTTTGCAAGTTTTTCCTATAGGTTGATATCATGGACGACCACATATCGCACCGAATTTCCTCTTCCACATTTTACTCAAATTCTTTAGAAGTATATATTTTAAAAATGTACTAGAAGTACAAGTACATCATCAATGTCATTGGAGTCCAATATGCATGTCAAATACATACAATGTTTAGCAGAGAGTACATGCAACAAAGTCCTAGTATCAGCTTCTTCGTGACTATAGAGGGTAATAATTTGTTGTCAATTGGTTCGCAGTTTGTTTTCTTATCAAAAATATTGGTAAATCCCTCACTATAGTTGCGAACTTGAAATTCGTTTTATGAGAGTGCTCTAATTTAGTTAACAGTTTTTTTTTATTAAAAACAGAGTGGATAAATAAATTCCACTGTTGTGGATGTAAAAGTATTTATTGCATGTGGATGTAAAAAAGGTAAATTATTATTATTAGATTAAATAAGTACATAATAAAACTTAATCAAATAATTTTTTATTAGATTGTATGGAAGCAACGTGTACAAGCTTTAAAGCGTGTACACGTAGAAGAAATTAAATAGGTTGCATAGGATCATGCAAAAAAATTACTGGAAGGCAATATTGAAGTCATTTTGTCTATTTCTGAAGAAGATACAGACAGTGAAGATAAATAGATTTTGTTATTATAAAGATTTTTTTTACATTTTGGGTTTTTCTATTTTGAATAAAAGCTAGTCCTTTTTTTAATAGCAGTTGCATTAAGTATATGATTTTTTTTTCTACTGTTTTGTTGCCTAGCAGCCAGCGTATAAGAAAAATAAATTTCAGTATAGTCGAAAATGTCTTCATTGACTTTATTCAAATAATAATAGCTATTATTATTATTAATATTCTAACCCGTAATGTGTAAAACCATTTATTATATTGTACAATAGGCGAGAGAGAGAGAGAGCGAGCTATGAAGAAAAGTGAGATGCGGGACTACTGGGGCAGCGCGAGATCCGACGATCGTGGCTAGAAGAAAATTACTTTTTTACATTTAATTCTATTTTTCCATTACCATTTGAGAAAAAAAAATGTATTCTTGCACCTATATATTCTAGATACATAAGGCAAACTTTTTGCAAGAATAATTTTTTTTGATTTGAGCCTTCATTTCGGAGAGAATGCGAGGTGAATACAAAAATGAGTATATTTCAATTAGATTTTGCCCAGGTTCGAAGGGAGATATTTCAATTTTTTTATTTATTTTGCCGTAAGGGCCAACGCAATCTGCATATATCATATCATAAAATATTAATTGAACTTAACTAGAATAAGAGCAAATAGATCTAATTTTCAAAAACATAAATTTTATATCCAAGCCAATTTAGCCCCTTAATCTAACGACATAATTTTTTTTCTCCTTTTTCTAACTGCTTGATTAATGATAAACAATAACGTTTTTTTCAACGATATCACAGGGATGCTGACTATTATATTTAAAGTCCTGAAAACGAGGAGAGCATTATGTACATAAACCGCCACTGAACACATTTAATAATTCAGCAATAAACACTAGACGTTCAAGACTATCGACCTGCAAAGTAACAACAACTAAATTGTGCCTATTTGCACACCGCCAAGTGCAAATTGTTCTATACTAGCAACCGAAATTGTTATAATGAGACACACAACCAGAGAAACAACTTTGTAAACTCGTTAGAGGCCAACTCTGAAGCGTTTCTCCATTATTACTACGGAACAATACATATTAAATCTCCATTATATTAATTTCAGCATCCCAAGAACGGAACTTTCAAGGAATTTAAGAGATGTTCGCCAATAAAAGCAATCTCCGACGGACGTAAGGCGATTTCGGCAATTTCAATTTTCTATAATTAAATCCTATTTTGGAGATTTCCTGACTGCAGAATTTCATTTAAATTCGATAGAAAACTGCTATTGTGCTGAGCATTTCTGTTTCCATTTGACTCTCAATGACTATTTTTGAAAATAGCTTTAAAAATAATACTCAATATTTTGCAGATCGCAATTTTTAGTTAAGAAATATTGGCGAGTACTTCATTTGGATTATTTGAAATAATATCAAAGCATTTGAGCTACAAATAATTTAACCCGACTGTAATCGGTTTCATAATATGTAGCAAAATTCTTCCATGAAGCTTTATTACTAATTTTTTAATTCCGAAATAATTATAAGTGCGGAAAGTGAGACTTTGTTGCGCGCGACTGTTTGGATCCGAATGATGCGGAGCGGTGCTCCGGCAAGCAGTGTTGAGTGCAGGAGGAGACTTTTCGCACGTTTGCAATTTACCTTTCATCTTTATATAATAATTTCCAAGTTCAAGTTCAAACTTAGAACAGAGTGATATTTATTTAGTAGTTTATGTATTCATAGTCATAATTTTTATCCACAGATAATATGTGAAAGCTCTTTGGAAAAATTTTGCGTTTATTATGAAGTTTGGTGACAATTGCAACAGGAAAGAAGTGTAATAGAGTATCTTGCTATCGCTCTTGTAAATCAAAACAACCTATATGGCAATTTAAAAGCAATTTTCTTCCTCTGTAGAATAGGTTTGGCAACAGTTTACAGATGGCTTCAAACACGTCCTACCTATTTTAATGTTTAAGCAGAAAAAAGTTCAATTTAGTACTTCGGAATAAACCCAATGATGCAAGTTCTCAAATGGAAGTAGCTTTAACAAATATTTTAATTTGTTACTAACAATTTAACTATATAACTATCGCTAGGTTTATACACTGAACAGAAAATCTTTACACTTTATCCTCTGTGTTCGAATTAGGCAGACAATGGTCTGACGAGAGCAAGGCGTTTCATCTTTCGTACCGGCTCAAGTGAGCTATCTCGATGCAATTCCTTTTAAACCCTCTTCCACGGAATTTTTTCACCCATCGAAGGCCCTCCGGCAAATTACGTAATGGACCCCTTTCTGATATTTTCTCTCTTGTCCTTTGTCTGGATTTTTGTTTGGAACGTGCCTCTACGCAGATTGGATTATGAGATACGGAAAGTTTAATATCTTACTTAGTATTGCCGGTTGGGGTGTGCACGAGCATGGTGTGTTTGTTAAATAGATATTTCATTCTGGTGAGCAAGCAGTGTTTTGGCTTTTCTTTGTGCAGTAAATTTCAATATTATTATTATTTTGAAGCTGTTCTAAATATTAGTTACCTACAGTTGCTTATTACTCAGGACGTTGTTCATACTGCTTACATTGGAACGAAAACGTCGGAAAGATAAGTTCTTCTACACTCTAAATAACACTAATTAATAAGCGAGAAGGTAACGTGCGCAGAGCTAGCACTTATAAATACTTTCACGAATTCAGATCTAGTTCAAGTATACTAGAGATTAATGTGGGTAAAATATTCACCTATTAAATAGTATCCATACCAGAGGTAAACCTATATGATTACGCATCGATATGCTATGTTGATATACGAACAGTTTCAAAAATATTTATATCATACGACGCTGAAAAGAAATAAAACACGCGATCAAGACTACGCTGAAATAAATTAATAACACGCCAATACTATCTGGATTAGCTGGATAATCCAGTATACCTATGCTAACCACTGAGAATAATCCCAGTTACTCCCAAATAACTCGAAGGTAGGTATATTGTAGCCAAGCAACCCCCTTTAATCATTTCGATCATTAAATAAATTCACCCGAAAGTTTAATTAAAGTAGCTCTAAATCACCAATAAAATAAAACACAATAATAAAATGAAATAAAATAAAAATCCCAAAATACACTAGATAATATCCTAAATTAAGACTTATCTGATACGTTTCAAGCCAACAGTGAGTTCATCCAGGATCCAGGTGTTCGTCAGATCACTGGAGCTTCAAGGTCGAGAAGACAGACTCCGTAAGCGTTGCGGCTTGGATTAGACAGCGAGTCACGCAGTTGACTTGATGGTTACTCCGAAAATACGTGTAGTCGTAGGAGTCTCAGTATGCAGTCTGGAAACCAGGTAGGAAACCGGAACGTAAGAGGACAATGGAAGGCCCATAAAAACCAAAAATCCAGGAATAAAAAGTCCAAAGATAGAAATCGAAATTTAAAAACCCCTTTAGATGTTAAAAGGGGTTCAAGTGTGTGGCAGCTCTCGATAGTCAAATCCCCAAACGTGGGTGCAGGTGGTCGAATCTACAAATCTGCCTTCATCTACAATCATCCATCAGACGAGAAATCATCGACGACCACAATCCTGCTCAAGGGCTTCGTTGAATAATCCCCTAACTAGGGCACCGTATATTTCACACTAAATATCAGTATCTCAACGAAAATTCCCAATTTCGAGAGCTAGGCACTGAAACCTATGGTTCCCTCAAGATCACATAAAGACTAAATTGGCTTGCTCCGAAAATGACAAGGCTAGCAGAATCATCATCGCTCCGACTTAACATGCTATGTTGCCAGCAGCGTCCCTATTTGTGACAAACTACTAGAAAGTTATGATGTCATACTACCGGATTCGCCAAATCAGGCGATAAAGTGATTCACTTTTGAAATTATTTGAATCAGTTAGAACTTATTTTTAAATGCTTAGTGAGAATATATAACCCACGCGTTATGCGTCAGTCTAAAATTACAATCAACACGCGCCACTAATAGCATTATGCCAAATAAGGCATTAATTTGGCAACCGTGTCGACCGTGAAAACCACGCGCTTGTCCAGAAAGCTGTCACTTATACCGCCAAAATTATCCTTACAGACTATATGAAACATAGAACAATTTCCTTCGCGTAGGGTAGAATCTACTCCGAGCTGAAATATTTTAATAATGGATAATCAGTGGAATACTGCGTCAATATGCAAGCCTAGAGTGCTAAACATTGATACCATCCAATATAATCAGCAAATTAAAGCGTATGATAGCTAAATCCTATAGCAAATGCAACGCGAATTAGAGTGGTTCTCGAGTCGATATCGACGGACGGATCCGATGCGATTTCCACCGGTCTTCTATGAGTCTATGGTCTAAATCCGAAGTGACATGTCATACTTCCAACAAACGTCAATGTTTCATTCCCAAAATGAAAATATTCCGTAATCACCTAAGCAAAACAATATATTATCAAGTATAAATCAACGAGAAAATTCCCACAGAATGACCATTAAGTGTACAAAAAGTAAGTTATAATTTCAGTGCTAGATATCCCTAAATAGCCTTAAAATATAACTCGGCATGCATTATAGTCCAAACTCCAATTACTCGGCTAATCTGTAAACAATCTATCACTATCGTTTTCTTTTAGATACAACCCTCCAAGAAAGGCTGAAATGCATTCCAGATGCCCAAGATACATCGAATCAGCAATTAAAAGCCATAATTAGCTAGATCGAAAACAGTGGATGGCCATCAAGGTGTATTATCGAACTGAAATAATGAAAACAAGCCAAGGGATTAGACGAAGGTCCCTTTTTCTCCATTTAGAAGGGCAACAATAAGACAAAACCAAAGGGGCAATACCAATATACAACTAAGCTTTGTGGTTTCAGCTGGAACGATATACC
>JAEQML010062589.1:0-24201 GCA_016904865.1 Pissodes strobi | reverse complement strand
GGTTATCTTAAATATATAAAAACGGAATCTCTTGTATAAAAGCAAACGAAATGTGTATAATACTAAACTGAGTATTATGAATAAATATGACACTTGTAACCCTTATTTTTTTTACTTAATAAAATTGAAATGGAAAATACTCTCAAACTTCTAAAACTAACTATACTTATTAGAATAAAATAGAGTGCGAACGGGTTACAGTCAAAAATGCGAATGAAGCAGTAAACAAAAATTAAATGTGCTCACTGCGATTTGAATTATACTAACAAACTGTTATTTATATACGAGGGCATGACAAAACATTGTTACATTTATTTGTCGTCTTTGCACAATTACACAGAATCAAACAATATATTCGGAATTGAAATATACTATATCGAAATGAATATAAGTAATAAGCAACAGTTAACGATACGAGCTATTCGAACCGTTCTCTAGTAATCTCGTCTAATCGTACATCCTACCAAAGAAATATACTATTCAATCACAAAAAGTGTTTACATAACACAATCAAAAGGAGGAAATATATACCGGTTGGCCTGCACATTTATTAATGTTTTATAGAATAAAACGTTTATACCATATAAAGGAATATAAAAATAGAAACAAATGGTTATAATGCCTTCGTATCATTCGTTTTTCGATATTTGATCTCCGTATGGGGCACATGTGGGACTATAAACTACAATTCGATTCGATGCAAATATTGCAAAACAAAAAACAAAGTTATATTTAATTATTATGATCCACTGACTCATACTGCAGATCTATATGAAAATTTAAGAGTATGGCAATTACATAAGGTATTAAAATTTGAACAGAATAAACTTTTTTACAGGATAATAAATAAAACTCAAAATTAAAATATTATCATAATATTTTCAAAGGATATTCATAGCCAC
Organism: Pissodes strobi; assembly: GCA_016904865.1. Lineage (NCBI taxonomy): Eukaryota > Metazoa > Arthropoda > Insecta > Coleoptera > Curculionidae > Pissodes > Pissodes strobi. Next base: position 23,299 of record JAEQML010062589.1, on the reverse strand, counting down.
AATACTAGAGAGTTTATAGGAAATCATACTGTTATTATTACTAAAATGCAATTATCCTCAATACCAGTGTTCAAAAACACTGTCTAGAGGAATAAGGACTATGTATATTGTAATTATTGCTATTACTGTATTAACAAATACTTTTCAAAAAAAAATAAAAATAAAATAAAAAATTAAAATTTTGAGTAAGTCGAAGAGTGTCCTTTTCTCACGAAATTAACCTCTAAAGACTAGCCACAAAGGCAAGCTGACGCATAATTTACGAGGCTCAATCAACAAGAACTAAAAGTGCGTTAGCAAAACTAACCCAAAATTAAGGGAAAAAGGCGGAATGTTATCGTTCGGCTTTGTCGAAGCAATGTAATACCGGAACGCATTATTTTTAAACAATTCGTGTTGGCATGAGCCGTCCGGTGAGGGAAAAAATTGGAGTAAACATTGCTTGCAGGAGATGTTAATAACTAATAATAATACCTATTTACAAATTCGCATTTGCAGATGCGAATAACTTTAACTAAAATTGGCCTTCACATTTGCAGATGTGAAGGGCCCCCAACAGCCTCCACCCCAGTAGGTATATTATGTAAAAGTAGTTAGAGGCACACTATATCCCTACATTTGCCGATGTAAAGGATATATGTACTGACAAAAATAAAACGGTATAGTGCTATGTATTTGCAGATACAAAAACAAATAACCACCATACTATTTGCAACCCTCTTACATAAAATCATTGCATTGGAGGTAGCGAATTATTACACTCTTGGTTTCTATTCAAAACAGAAATTATAGTATTTGCAGATACTGTAAATATGCTAAAAAATCGTTGCATTTGCAGATGCAGTCGAAAGCATAACCAGGGTTAAGCAGCAAGCAAAAAGGTGAATAGTTCGTTGTATTAGCAGATACAATCGATCGTACCCACTGTCTGCAATTGCAGTTGCAGATAGTGAACATATTCATGAACCTATTTTTCTGTTCAAAAACAGAAATTGCAGCATTTGCAGATGCTGTAAATAGGCTAACAGATCGTTGCATTTGCAGATGCAATCGATATCATAAGTAGCAAAACCAAGGAAACTCTTTTGCATTTGCAAATGCATTAGAAGATCCTCTCACGCTAGCTGAGGAAAGAACTTAGCCAAATCAAGACTATCAAGACTTACCACCATCAGAAGCACCAGATGGTCCTGAACAAAGCAACGACCACCTAGCTGTGTAGGTGTAGGATAAACAAAAAAAAAAAAAAAAAAACGACGAAATCACACCTGCCAGGCCAGAACTACATACTCAGATAGTTTAGACGGGACAATTACTTATTAAAAGGACTAAAGATAAAAAAAAAATGTGTATTATGACGTCATAAGCACATCTCAAGGCGTTGTATCTGCCTCATTTTTCGGCTTAGGGAAAAAAGAAAAAACATATGTTTACTTATTTTTCATGGGCTATCAAAATCAGCAGTAATAAAAAAAAAAAAAAAAATTATGAAACTTCCTCATTGTCAGGAGAGCTATTCTATAACAAAGCGTACCTAATGAAGCGATAAAAGTGATTATTTCTTCATTGGCAGATAGCGCCCTCAAACAATACGGAAATACTTACAACAAATATATAATAAAACCGTAAACTTATTCTTGAGCTCCTAAATATTCAATTGTCTTCGGAGTCATCCTACTCAAACAAAAGACGAAGCGGTTATAAAAAAATTTCTCAATGGAACATTTAACATAAGACCCCAAAATCAAAATACTCAATTACTTGGGATTCCTACCCAGTTCTACAGCGCTTAAAGAGCATGTACCCTCACGAATTCTTAAATCTACAAATCTAACTTTAAAGCTAGTAACACTCTTAATACTAATAACGGCACACAAATCACGGACAACCCGGAAGTAAAAATAGACAATATTTTTAAATATGAATACATAATTGAAATCAGATTCCCGGATAAAATAAAAGCAAGTGGCTTAAACAGGCTTCAACCTAGTTTGATATTACCTTATTTTATTAATCAACCTGAACTATGTATAGTCACACTATTAGAGACTTACATAGAACGCATAAAAGGAAAAGGGTGCTACCAGTCAATAAAAGGTAAATAGTTCGTTGTATTAGCAGATACAATCGATCGTACCCTCCACTGTCTGCAATTGCAGTTGCAGCTAGTGAACATACGTATTTTTTTGTTCAAAAACAGAAATTACGGCATTCACAGATACTGTAAATATGCTAATAGATCGTTGCATTTGTAGATGCAATCGATACCACAAGTAGCAAAACCAAACAAAATGTAATACTCACTCACAAAAAGCCCTATCACTCAGACAACAGTCAAACCATTAGCAGATGGATCAAGTTAATAATAAAAGCCAGCAGTATAAACACGGAAATCTTTGGGGCACACAGCACGCGACACGGGGCAACTTCAGCAGCTCAAAGAATGGGAGTTACATTACAAACCATTCAGAAGACAGCTGGCTCGACAGAAAAATCAAAAGTATTCTCGAAATTCTATAAAAAACTTGGCGTGGGTAATCCCACTGGATTGGCATCTTGTTTATTGAACCATAAACTCTAAGGAATCATATAAATATTAAGCTACAATTATAACTTACTTACCAACTTGTTATCATATTACATAAGAATATTGGTATAGTATTAAAAATAAGTTAAAGGTTAATATCAGTTAAGCGTTAAACATGATATATGTACCTTCATGATGTGTGTTATTAAATCTAATGGTTATAAATTTGAATTTTAGTTTATAAAAAGGGTATTACAAATCTAGGACTACAGAAAACTCGCAGTTTTCAGTTAATGTAGATTACATCGCAAATACTTTAAACATCTACAAGGTGTAATGAGGGATGGCGGAGATGCGAAGGATAATTACAAGATCAATCGACTTACCTGTAAGGAAGATCGATCGGAATTATCCGAGCATCTCCGCCATCCCTCATTACAAACCCACCCAGTCTTTACCTTCTCCCTATCACCCCAAATGCAATGTAATCAAAAATCTCACGAACCAAAATTGTAATGACGCATCAAGGCGATGCATGAGCTCGAGCGGCTAGCCAGGGTCGGCTGAATCACCATGTTTTTAGATAACTTCTTTAAAAATTGTACCGATTGGGAAAAAGTTGTATACTACAAGGTGTAATGAGGGATGGCGGAGATGCTCGGATAATTCCGATCGATCTTCCTTACAGGTAAGTCGATTGATCTTGTAATTATTTGACAGTTTGTAACTTGATTTATCTATTATAACACGTATAAAACAGAAGGTTCAAAGCACCTGACAAATATTGTGGGAATTTAAATATAAAAAAGGCAAGAAAAAAGGACATATTAAGCTAGTAAACTAAATTTATAGCTTCTTAAAGGTCATAACACTTCATTACTCGCGCTACGAGTATTTCTCTCACATTTTCTGCGAAATCGTCAGTTTTCGGAGATGGCTTTGCGAGCTGTCCTCCACTCTAGCTGAATTATTTGGCGTCCTCTTTAACATGGCCAATTAACCGGGTGCATTTCTCAAGTGATTGGCTGCATTTGTGAGAATTTTTCTTGAAAATGTTTCTGTTTTCCTGTTATGGGGCATCAAATTGCGAAAAAGTGCATGCTACATTTGCCACACATGATGTCATATGCGTGATGAACTACTAACCCAAACTAACCAAAAGCAATCAAAAGCACCAAAAAGAACTAAAATGTGTCGGAACAGATTAAAAAAATTAAAGTAAGTTAAAACTAACTCAAATTAACCGAACTTTTGCAGCTAACCAAAACTAGCCAAATACATTAAAATTGGTTATAACGTATCGGATCCGGTTCAAATTACTAAAATATATTGGAACTAACTGAAACTAACCGAAAGTTGTTTGAACAACTAACCAAAAGCATCAAAAAGGGCTAAACCGTATCGGACAAATTAAAAATATTAAAGTAAGATAAAATTAACTTAAATGAACCGAATTTTGGCGACTAACCAAAACTAACCGAAACATTAAATTTGATTGTAACGTATCGAAGTGGGTTCAAGTGTCTAAAATAAGTTAAAACTAACTGAAATTAACTGAAAGTTTATTGAGCGACTAACCAAAACTAGCCAAACGCACTAAAAAGGGCTACGGCGTATCGGAATAGTTTAAAACATTGAAGTAAGTTAAAACTAACCCAAATTAACCGAATTTTGGCGACTAACCAAAATTAACCAAAAACGAAAAAATTGGTTATAACGTACCAGCATCGACACCGGTTCAATAAGCTAATTGAAATTAACCGAAAGTTGATTGAACGACTAACCAAAATTAACCATAAGTAACAAAAAGCACCAAAAAGTGCTAAAACGTATCGGAACAGATTAAAAATAATAAAGTAAGTAAAAAAAAATAAACCGAACTAACTGAATATTAGCGACTAACCAAAAACATTAAAATTGGTTAAACGTATCGGAACGGGTACAAACGACTAAAATAAATTAAAACTAACTGAAACTAACCGACAGTTGATTGAGTGACCAAACAAAATTAACTAAAAGTAACCAAAAGCACCAAAAAACGCAAACATGTGATTTGTGTAATTCGAATAGTTTTTAAAAGCAGAGTTTAAAAAAGTAAAAATACAAACACGAGTGTAAAATATATTTAATTAAAGAAATGCCTTATTTGCATTATAATTGTTTTTAACATATTTATAAAAAAATAAAAAAAGGTGCGGATATGAAGACCTAAAAGATTACCCTCCACTTGTAGATAGGAAAATCTATTAATATATAACTAGCCATGACGTTGCTGTAGATAATATTTCTAACCTGTTCCGAATTGTTTTAGACCGTTTTTGCGCTTTTGGTTACTTTTAGTTAGTTTTGGTTAGCCGTTTAATTAACTTTCGGTTAGTCTCAGTTAGATCCAATTTAGTCATTTGAACCGACTCCGATACGTTATAATCAAATTTAGTGTTTTTCGTTACTTTTGGTTAGTCGCCAAAGTTCTGCTCGTTTTGGTTAGTTTTAACTTATTTTAATTTTTGTAACCTATTCCGATACATTTTAGTGCTTTTGTTACTTTTGGTTAGTCATTCTGTTAGTTTTAGTTGGTTTTTATTTATTTTAGAATTTGTTGAACCGGTTCCCATAAGTTACGAGTATAAATAATTTTAATGTTTTTGGTTAATTTTAGTTAGTCGCCGAAATTCGGCTACTTAAAGTAAGTTTCAACTTACTTTAATATTTCTAATCTGTTTTGATTTATGTTTTCGCTTTTTTGGTTACTTTTTGTTATTTTTGTTAAGTCGTTCAATCAACTTTCGGTTAATTTCAGTTAGTTTCAATTTATTATAGTCATTTGAACCGGTTCCAATACGTTATTACCAATTTTACTGTTTTTGGTTAGCTTAGGTTAATCGCCAAAATTCGGTTAATTTGGGTTAATTTTATCTTACTCCAATATTTTTAATCTATTACGATACGTTTTAGCCGGTTTCGGTGCTTTTAGTTACTTTTGGTTAGTCATTCAATCAGCTTTCGTTTACTTTCAGTTAGTTCCAATTTATTTTACTCATTTGAAGCGGTTCCGATACATTATAACCAATTTAAATGTTTTTGGTTAAATTATGTCAGTCGCCAAAATTAGGTTAATTTGGGTTAGTTTCAATTAACTTTAATATTTTAAATCTGTTCCGATACGTTTAAGCCCTTAGTGCTTTTGGTTACTTTGGCTAGTTTTGATTAGTCGTGCAATCAACTTTCTATTAATTACAGTTAGTTTCAATTTATATTAGTCATTTGAACCGGTTCCGATACTTTATAACCAATTTTAATGTTTTTGGTTAGTCGCTAAAATTCGGTTACTTTGGGTTAGTTTCAACTTACTTTAATATTTTTAATCTGTTCCGATACGTTTTAGCCCTTTTTGGTGCTTTTAGTTACTTTTGGTTAGTTTTTCAATCAACTTTCGGTTACTTTCAGTTAGTTCCCATTTACTTTAGTCATTTGAATCGGTTCCGATACATTATAATCAAATTTAATGTTTTTGGTTAATTTTGGTTAGTCGTTAAAATTCCGTTCGTTTTGGTTAGTTTAACTTAATTTAATTTTTGTAACCTGTACCGGTACGTTTAAGCCTCGGTTTAAGCCTGTATTGCTTACTTTTGGCGAGTTTTGGTTAGTCATTCAATCAACTTTCGGTTAGTTTCAGTTAGTTCCAATTTATTTTAGTTATTTTAATCGATTCCGATACCATAAATCAAATTTAAGTTTAAGTAAATAAACTACCATCGTATGATGTCCTGTGTCAAATGTAGCATGTATTTTTTCAAGATTTGAGTCCCTTTACCTATTAGGATAATAGAAACATTTTCAATGTTAAAATATCAGAGTTGCTTTAAAAACACAAAAGATCATGTGAAAAATTCGCAATTATTAAAACATAAACGGATTTTTGCTCACGCTAGTGGTGACGGGCATTTTATTTTTGCCGTACTTGTTTTCTTTTCTCACTATTGTCTTTATCCAAATTTAGGTAAATAACAGAATTTTAATAAAGTCATATTTGTTAAACCGATTATACCTCGATTATATTATTATTATAAATCTTACCTGATAGGGTCTTTGGGGCATCTAAAAAATGATAATCCTTCACCCACTTTTATAATGCAATTATCCGCACAACAATATCTCGTCATTGTAGAGATCTGAATAATTATTTAATTCAACGCGACCCAACAGTACAGAATATCAAGGCGTTTGCACACTGACCGTAAATTCTCCCTCGTATTGTAGCCACCGCTGGCCGCGAACGAGATTAATTCGGATTCGCTTCGAACCTAAAAACTGTCGGCGAAATTGGAAATTTGTCCCGAGTGAACCTACCGTATATACTTATTTATACCGTGGTACTAGTGCGGAAGACTTTATGAAGGATTGATAAAATCTGATAAAATAACAAATTGGATTGCTGTTATTTTTACCAAATGACAATATTCATTCTATTTAAAAATGCCAACTTTCATTCCTGAAATAGCGGGTCTACCTTAAAGTATGTCTAGAATTCAGTAAAAAAACTACTTTAACTAAAGAGAAAATAGGTGTGTTTCAAGCTTCCATAAAATAGATAGATATTCACCGAACACATTTTCTATTTCTATACAGGCCACCTAGAAAAATAAAAGCCATTAATTTGTACCATAAAATACGCCAAACATCCTTGCATTTTGCATTTCTCTCTGAAATAAACAGCATAACGTTTACGTTATTTATTTGAAATTTAGTAACATAGACAAAATTTAGTAACATAGACAGACCCTGCAGCATTAAGTGATTGGCTGAAGGTCATAATGTTCTAAAAAATATATCCGTACAGGAGCGTTGTTGCCAAATGTAACGGTAACGATATAATATTCTCAGACTGCCGCAATAAACATATGCAATTTTCGCATTTATGAACTTTGTTCAGATAAAATTTATTTATATGTGACCAGATTAGACTCTGTTATATTTAGCTGCTTACAACATTGATTTAGATAATGCACATTTCACGAAGAAATTATCAGTACACACAGTAAATCAGTGGCGGCTCTTGACATGATTACGGAAACATGGCACATTTTAAGCGTATACTTTAGTAATCACGTCAATTTTGTCCTAAAATTTTAGTAGATATCAAGCATGAGTCAAAAGTGGACTTTTTGTTCACTGACAAAAAGCTGTCAGACAATAGGGTTAGTTGGAAATGATAGGTCAACATTGTTGTACTGTGAACAACTTGTATAAATAAACAAAAAACCTCTTCATGTAAGCCTCATTTGATGCATTTTATCCTAGTAGTTATTTCGATATGTATTTAGATTTTATACAGCATATTCTGGGAAGTTCTTTCCATATGGGAAACTTTTTCACTATAATAAAAAGTTCTGCTTTATGAGAAAATTGTATTAAAATGATCAAGCTTGGAGGTATCTTGTACAGGAAGGCAAAAAAGTAAAAACTTTCAGAATTGACTTAAGAGGGAAGTACCCTTGCCTTTCATTTAAGAGTAAAATGTAATAAGAAAATGTTCTTTACAATCATAATTTGTGCTCAGATATGAAATCTCACATATAAGTTCAAATATGTAGGGTCGAACTTAACGAACTCTCTGAAAAGGCGTTTTTCAATAATTCTAGGTTTAGAGAGAACTTATTTTAAATGGATTTATACAAAAATAAAATAAATATACCAGGTCTACCAAAAATGACAATGGGTTTATTTAAATAAAAAACCAACTCTTCTTGGTAGATACTTAATCAACAATAATTGAAAATATGTTGTATGATTTGGAAAACTCTATGCCTTCACATACCTGCCGTTGCTCTCCATATAAACTATAGTCCACCTTTTGAATTCCGATATTGCCGCCATTATCATAATTGAAGTAATTTTCTGTGCATACTCTTGATAACCCTCTTGAACTCGTCGATATTCTGAAAGGCTCTGTGTAGGTAGACTTGTACATGCTTTTATAGCTCACAGAGAACAAAATCGAACAGTGATTTCGGCGACCTGGCCAGAGAATTTCAGAACAGACCCTGTGAAAATGTCATATGCAAAAAGTGAGGGGTTATGACAAGGGCTGCTGTCGGTCTCGTGTTACCAAAACTCCCTTGTTAGAAAGTATAAATAAATGTCGCTGGTAATATTTTTGACGAAAAGAATATGGCTCCATTATTTCATTATCTAAGAGACTACACTAAACATTGGTTTAAAAATAATACTGGACCCGACATTCGATCAAAAAAATAGGATGTGCATCGCTACACCAGGCACAGCTCTGTTTTTTTTTTTATGGCGGTGGCACACATGCTAAAGGGAGATCCTATTACACCATCTACTGATTTTCCCGTATAAACTTGAAGGTTGCACAAGTATGATGTTTTTACGTCTGCAGCTGCCCAAATTTTGATGCCATAATGTCCTGGTTTCGATTTTATATACTGCCTGAGTGGGCACTTGCCTCGGAAACATACCAGTTGCTCATCAATTGTTATGTGTTCGTATAGTTCAAAGGCATTTCTGCAGTTGGATACAAACATTTCCCATATTTCGCTTATGGCAGCTTGGCAGCTAATTTATTCTGTTCTCCTCGCGCAGGTCTGGTCAATTTGTCAGCGAAGTGCAAAAATTTTGAAATGTCTGCAAATCTATTACGGGACATAGCAGCAGTAAAGAATGCGCGCCTTATAGAAGCATCCGAGGACCACATTTCCTGTATGGATTCTTTTCTACACCTTAGTGCACCCGCTTTTATCAAAATGCCGAAGAAGCTGTCCAATTCATCCATCTCTAGTACCTTCCACTCTTTCTGCTTCTGGGGAAATTTAGTATTCCACTCATTATAACATCCAAGAGCCACTTCATAGGTATGTTGAAGTATAATGTTTTTCATTTCCGTTGTCAGAAGAAGGTTGAAAAAGTCCTTAATTGTACTTGCGGCTCTACTGTATTGCGTAAGACCGGTACGTGCATTTATTATATTTCTTTGCAATCTTCTAGATCTTACAAACGAACGACTTTCCCATGACATTTCAGATTTTGCGATGTATTTTGGACCAAAGGCAGCACTTACCTCGATCTCGATAGGGTCTGCATCAGACTCTTCTTCACTGTTGATTTCCACTCTATCTTCCGTTTCAGACACGGATTCCAAGAAATTGTGATCATCTTCGCTGCCGTCTTCACTTTCATACGCGTCTTCTAAATCAGAATCGCCTAAATTTAGCTTGACAACCAGTTCTTATTGCTCTTTTTGCGTCAAAGGTCGTGATTGCTCTCGCCGACTTTTAAAATCCATTTCTGACGAAAACTGAAAGTTAAATCAAACAAGAATTAAATTTAGCCTAAATTAATTTAGCCATCGTTAACATCTTTGAGGGGTCCCTGCGCGACCCCACATACCTAAATCTACTTTAACTCGACCCGAACGCAACAAAACCCTGCGCGGTAGAGAATAGCGTTTTCTACGAATACCTAAAAGCAGTGTGGTCAAAAATATTACAGGAAATCTGCGTCTGGGGTCCCAGAGGGACCCCGCACGGTATGTTCAGGGTTAAACAATTGTAGGTTGTAATTAGGGGGAAACAGATGTCCTGGGAGTGAGTTCCACAGTGATAAAGTGCGTCAGACAAAGGAGTTCTTGTAAAGCGACGTTCTGGGTGTTTCCAGTTGACTTAGAGCTAGATCTAGCAAGGTAACTAATCAGCTTTCAGTTTACCGATGTCTTTGCGGTGCAATGAATTGTCTGATGGAAGTGCTCTGGTGGTTCAGTGGTTAGACGCTGGACCTCTGATACAGCGGCCCGGGGTTCAATTCATGTCGGTTTAATTTTTTTTTAAGATTATGTAAAAGGTATTTTATATAAATTTAAGATTATCTCTTCATCAAATGATTTTATTTTTTAGATCACCGGTATAAAGTTAGAAAAATGATACCTAATTTACCCCTAAGCTACCCCTGGTGATACTGAAAAAAATTAATAATCTTGAAGTCGAGACATAAAATAAAGGTAAAAATTTATTTAATCATCATTAATAGACACAAATATTTTCATATTTCATCAAAGCCTAAATTATTTTTGAAATCTGTTAATTTAAATTTTTTATGTTAAAATTGTAAAATGGTTAAAATATCTAAAATAAAGTAAATTTATATTTAGATCCAGCACTTGGTTGATTTATACTTGATATTTTCAGCGATATTACTAGGTACTAAAACTTTCATGACACCCGATTCTAACGACATTTGCATTTAAAATAAACCAATGCCTTGGATTCTATCAAATCCGAAAAATAGATGATGGTAAAAGAAGTGCTTCAACAATACACGGTGTCCCATATAAAAATGCACAGTACAGAGATCTCGCAAACCAGAAGAGCTACAAAGATGATCAAATTAGAGAAAAGGTGTGACTTGCTGAACCCTACAAAGTCGTGCTTAGAAATCTAAAAAAATCCGATTACTTCCGAAGATATTTGAGAAAACCCGAATTTTCTCGATTTCGTTTTTATTTTTTTCTGACTTTATTTGAAAAGAAATGACAATGCAAATTTCACATTACCATTGCCACTTTTCCTGCTCTTCAAGTTGATGTTATTACATTTTCAATCTGACGTTTCGTTTCTTAGCAACCATCATCAACTTTGTTTTTTTAAATAGTCGAACAAATTTCTTTTATTCCTAAAACCCTCTAATTTTAATCCTAAATCCAACAACATATCGCTCTTTACATTTATCCGACGTTTCGGATAAAAAAACCATCATCAATACTATTTGATGATGATTTCGAAGGAACGAAACGTCGGATCAAAAATCTAATTACGTCATCATGTAGAGGAGACAAAATGGCATAAGAATGTGAATTTTATTTTGATCAATTTTGATTATCAAATCCTGAAAAAAAAATCAGTTGCAATCTACGAATTCTTGAAATTTAAAACATAATTAATTTTTTTCAGGTTTTAATAAAGAGGATAGATCACAATAAAATTCACGTTCCTGTGGCAATTTTTGTCCTCTTCCTAATTAGATTTTTGATCCCACGTTTCGTTCCTTCGTAATCATCATTAAATAACATTGATGATGGTTTTTTCATCCGAAACGCCGGATAAATGTGACAAGCGATATGTCGTTGGATTTAGGATTGAAATTAGAGTTTTTTATGAACAAAACAAATTTTTTCGACTATTTGAAAAACCAAAGTTGATGATGGTTGCTAAGAAACGAAACGTCAGATTGAAAATCTAATAGCATCAGCTTAAAGAGCAGGAAAAGTAGCAATGGGAATGTGAAATTTGCATTGTCATATCTTTTCAAATAAAGTCAGAAAAAAATAAAAACGAAATCGGGAAAATTCGTCTTTTCCCAAATATCTTCGGAAATAATCGGATTTTTTTAGATTTGGAAACATGACGTTGAAGGATTTAGCAAGGCGCAACTTTTCTCTAATTAAATCATCTTTGTATCTCTTCTAATTTGCGAGATCCCTATAGTGTGCATTCTTATGTGGGACACCGTGTATAAGAAACGATTAAGTCTACTCTTTTAATCAAAATTCAATTGGAGAAATATTTTTAAAGCCTTTGCTGTTCCTATAGTTCTCGTTCAGAGTGATAACTGTGATAGAATGGACCTCTAAAAGATTTAGAAAATATATAGGGGAGTTTTTTTAGAGGGAAAAGCTTCTTGGAAATATAATTTTATGTTATTGGTGCTTAAATATAATATGGAGCATCATGGGCGGCTGGCTGGAATGATGAGAATTCTGGAAGTCATTGTCCACCATTTTTTCTAGCAGCTGGTCATATTGGCAATAACGCGGCGAAAGATGGCTTCCAAATAGTCCAACGTCAATGGTTTGTCAGCGTAGACTAGCACATATCCCCACAGAAAATAATCACACAACCGTCAAGGCTAATTTTGCGATAAATTGATTGTGTCGCGCGGTCTGTTGCATGTAGTCTGAAACTGATAAACGAACGAAACACACAAAACCGCAGCTAGTGGCCGCGGTTCACTAAAAATCACCGAAGAATGTACTGTGCGCCAAGCGAGTGAACCTTAACAACGACTGAAGGGGGTAGAGGAATAGCACGTAAAAAACTTGCCTACCCATAGGCGCACGAGGTTATTCTTACCATATTATTATTGATAATATTGATTAGTTTAAGACGTTAAAATTAATTACAGTTTTTTTTATATTACTGTCTTATAGTATAAAATATGTCATATAATAATATCTCATTTTTATAATAAGGATAGTATTCTATGATATTATTTGTTGTATGTATTACATAAATATTTTGTAGTAATAAGTAGAGTTCGTTTCCCGAAGGGTTTGTATTTACGTCATTGATGACGTCGCTTAATTTGGAAAAAAAACGGTTTATCGTAGCTAATTCATATAAATTCTCTGGCATTCAATTTTTGTATTAAAAGTTAGGCAATATTGAAGCACGTATGTTCCAAAACGCTCTTTATAGAAAGTTCGGAATTGTTTTGTAATAAAACTTTTAATATAGAGAGTTCAGTTAAGAGAGTTATCCGAAATATATAAAAATTAGTTAACCGCGTATAATAATCACCAAATGCAAGAAAAATATAAGAAAGGTTAAAAATCTTCAAAGATATCATCAAATTAAGGGTCTGATGATATATAGGTTGTGTCGATTTTGCAAATTTTATTTTTTTTTCGCTAGAAAAGGGGTGTCTTATAGAGTAGCTTAAGCCAAAAAAATCCGAGGATTCGCCACATTTGAGCCGAAAAAATATCCGCGTTTTGAGCCTAAATTGCCCTAGAAGGGCAAACTTCCACTACGACTTTCCCATGTGTAACGTGAAAATATTGAAATTGTAACGTGAAAATAATGAAATTTTAGTAACCGACACCGGTGGCCTGGCACAGTGTTTCCAAAAGTTGCACATTTTCTTATGGGGAATAACAGTGTTGTTTACTATTTAAGTATATTTAATATTCCACTTCACGCATAACCCTCCGCTCGCTTCGGGGGCGCAACCGAACAAAACTAACCCAAACTAACCCAAGGCATGCCGGAAATAAAAAAAAAATTGAAATTTGTCAGTCGAAAATGCAAATATTTTTTATTTTGTTTTTCCTCATTTGGGAATGTCTTGGGTTAGTTTGGGTTAGGTTTGTTTGGTTACGCCCCCGGAGCGAGCGGAGGGCCATGTATGAAGTGAAATATTTGACGAATATATACATACAAAGGAATAGTGCAATCGCATGAGTGTCTCTTTTATTCCGATGAATGAATGCAAATGCACATTGAACAATCATCCAAGCAGCCACGTTTACCATACGGCGGGCAATGATATCATTATGGCAGGATCGACCATCCCTTCATCTTCATTCAATCGGACTACTGGGGGGTCTCGGTCAACAGCAATATGTCCTGGCATGACCACGTTGCTAACGTCGCAAAATCAGCCTCCCAGAAGCTTGGTACGCTATTTCGCAACAAAAAATGTATACACCGCAGCAGTTGCTCTTGCTTTACAAATCGCAAATAAGACTGTGCTTAGAATATTGCTCACACATCTGGGGTGCCACGCCAGAGCACACCCTAAAGCTACTGGATTCCGTTCGGAATCGTCGGTGACCCGGAGTTGACCCGCAATCTGGATAGTCTGAAACACCGCAAACATGTGACCGAGAAATCCCTGTTTTACAGATACTTTTACGGCAGATGTTCCCAGGATTGGGCCCATCTTATCCCGCCCCTGACAACGCCTGTCAGACAGTCAAGATAGACGGCAAGAGCGCACCGGTTCGTCGTACAACTGGAAACACCTAGAACATCGCTTTACAAGAACTCCTTTGTCTGGCGCACTGCATCACAGTGGAACTCACTCCCAGGACGCATATTCGGATGTAACAAGCAAGATGTCCATTCGACTATGCCGAACGTTTCTTCATATGTGACGTACACGATAGCATTTAGTCGGATGTCGTGACTGTTACATAGAATCAACAAATAAGTCTTCAATTATTTAAACACTTCATGCATGGCCCTCCGCTCGCTTCGCTCTCTATACGGGGGCTGAACAAATAGAAACTAACCAGATGCTAACCAAAACTAACCCAAATTTTTTTTATTATTATTTTGGGTTAGTTTTGGTTAGCACTTGGTTAGTTTCTGTTTGTTGGGCCCTCGTAGCGAGCGGAGGGCCATGCACGAAGTGTTAAAATAATTGAAGACTTATTTGTTGATTCTATGTAACAGTCACGACATCTGACTAAATGCTATCGTGCACGTCACATATGAAGAAACGATCGGCATTGCCGAATGGACATCTTGCCTGTTACATGCGAATATGCTACCAGGACAACTGTTCCCCAAACTAACTATTCAAGAACCGTGTCAATCAACATCTTCGCACACACACCGCTCGTCAAGCAATATAGGATGTGCTACTGCCATAAAAAAATTATTCACCTAAATAAAAAAAAGAGTAGAGACACTTATAGCACAGCTTATTCACTACCAGCTAGTCAACTCTATCGAAATCGGAAAGATTGAGTGACGGGCACTGCGCCCTGAGCGGTTCAGTTCCACAGTTGAATTTAAAATGAATTTTCGCTTCAAAATACATGACAAATTCGTCCGAAGCCTCGGCTATCGCCCAGAGAGGTTCGGAAATTTCGGAGTTTTATACAATTGTGCGTTTTAAAATAGTTTTTAAACAGATTTTAGACGATAAAATAGTTATTTATGCAACAAGTGTGTAAAGTGAACCTTTTTTTATGAATGGGAATTTTGATAAAAAAATTTAATTGAAATTGAACAAAAAAAGGGTACTTTACACATTAGTAGCATACAAAATTTTTTTCACTACCGAAAAATATATGAAAAAACAAAAATATTATTAAATTACTTTACGTACTAGTGCGTAAAATTAATTATTTTACACACTAGTGCATAAAATATATTATTTTACGCATTGCCCTAAATGTCAAAAAATATGTCAGATTTACTTTACGCACTAGTGCGTAAAATAACTTATTTTACGCACTGCACATTAAAAAAGCCTATTTTACGAATCTTAGAGTAAATTGAGTACTTTACGCACGGCAGTAGAAAAAGCATATTTTAAATCAAACGAACTGTCAAAAGTATTATTCAGATGCCCAGGCGTTTAAAACAATATTAAGTCATGACCCCCTTCTAAAATTTGCAAAACTTGGTTATTGACTTTTCCAAATCAAAGGATGCTGTCGCAAGATGACTAGCTGGTAGTGAATAAGCTGCGCTTATAGCGCACCATTTTTCTAATGAATTTTGCTAACGAAACTACAGTAAACGTCTGGCAACAGTGTGCCTTTTTAAAAATCTTTGTTTTGGTTATTGGTTATTGTGACAGTTGACAGTGAAAAGGAGGATGGATATTTACAAGTAAAATTTAATTTTGTTTAATGGGGCTATGGCTATGAGTCGCTTTAAATTAGGACCGGAACAAAACGGAGGTCTCTCGTTCGACGCAAATGTATCCTAGTTAATATTTTCACCCGACAATTGATTTTCAGATGTGTTTTGTCTATATTTCTAGGGCTTTTGTGAAGTGGTGCTGAAAATTTGTGTCAAAACTCGAACTTTGAGGGTATTTTTTCGGTTCAAATGTAGCGGATCTTCCGACTTTTTTGGCTTAAACTACTATATAGGACACCCCCTTTCTAGTGAAAAAAGAGAATTTGCAAAATCGACAAAACCTATATATCACCAGACCCTACAAACCAAATAATATAAATAACCACACAGTTCGGCATCGGCAATTTCCACGCCAATGGCTAAAGCAACTCGTTGCCGAAATTTTAAAATATGTAAAAAAATTAGGTGTTGGTCTAGGGTCAAAGTGTATTAAATATATCCTGCGGCCAATCACAAAACTGCCTCCCAGCTAAAAATCAAGTAAACGTCGCACTGTTGCCTATTGTCGCGTATTTTAAATAGCTTGAAGGCGAATGAAATATAAACATTATAAATATTATAGTATACTTATTCCATATTCCGTGTTTCCCTGTGTAAATAAAATAGTAAATAATAGAAGACACTAGTATTAAGGAAAATAACAAAATTAAGTATTCAAGTAGGAAATATAAATATTTAATTCACTATAGGAAACTAGACAGAAAATAAATTAGGATTATTGGGAAAAAAATGTGGCAGCATCTAATTATGCGAGGACATTTTTTGCCCGCATTCTTTCCGTCCAGGTTCTTTCATTTGGCAAACAGTATTCTATAAGTTTCAGTAGCTTTCTACCCTATGATGAGTTAAAATAATTCGAAGCGTTGGCAAGAAATAATAATTGGAGATAGAAATTAAATAGCATACAACTTTCTCCATATAATCTATTTTCTAGCTCTTATAGTTTTCAAGTTCCCAATACTTAATACCACACGCGAGCAGGTAAAATTGTTAACGAATTTGTCGTTTGCTGAGAAATGCATGAAACTGCAGTTCTTCATTGAGCGATAATAATTTTGGCAAAATTTCAAAGCCCAGCTAACGGGCCTGAAGAATCGATTTTTATAGAAGGAATTAAAATCCAGTGACTGATATATTTTTTCAAACTGTAAATAGACGGGATGTTTCA
Organism: Pissodes strobi; assembly: GCA_016904865.1. Lineage (NCBI taxonomy): Eukaryota > Metazoa > Arthropoda > Insecta > Coleoptera > Curculionidae > Pissodes > Pissodes strobi. The sequence goes on along the minus strand of JAEQML010062589.1, from coordinate 6,150 downwards.
ATATTACACGGACAAACTTAAACAAGTGATTTCTTTAACTAGAAATGGTTTTTTTTGAGTAATTTTGCTTGAAAAAATTATCTGATTTACTTGTTAAAATTTGTCGCTGTGGTACTTAATATTGAAAAACCAGAAGTTTTATACTGACAAATACTGTCTCTTTCTGTAAACATTTATTTACTTAAATGACTTAAAGAACTTTTTTTTTTAATTTTATTTGTAAAAATTGCCTCGAGTAAAAATCTACCAAAAAAGCGCAAGAGTTGCAAGAATCTTGAAGCAAGACCAAGACCACATTATGCAAGACCAAGACTAACTCGGTCTTGGTTTTGCATTTGCTCATCACTAACTTCTTTGATATTGATTTGTCAATATCGATGTAAATGTTTTATATTTTCTTTCCAAAAAGGAGACAGTATCTCTAAAATATAATTTCGTCACAAACATTCAATTACTCCCGTACTACCATAATTTGGTGAGATTGTCATAAACTAACTCAACTTTAAAGTTTTTTCTTCAGCACCTATCTTCTCTTAAAAACTGTAAATATATAAATAATGGCAAAATTGATATTTTAAAGCCGAATTTACACGTGTGAAGTAGCTAACGCAAGTTACTAAATCAAGTAGCTAAAATTTAGTTAGTTTATTTTAGTGAGCGTCTACATGTAGTTTAGTATTCTTGTTTAGTTGTTGATTAGTGCTGATTAAAAAACATGGCCAAAAAAGTTATGCCTGCAGCAACGTGAATTGGTGAATTATCAGAAATAATTGCAGAAGAAATGAACAAAAGGAAAAGAAGGTGTTGGGTGCGAAAATGTATGAGCCGACGAGAAATATATGGTGCTTCATCTACTTTGTTAAGAGAATTAGCAGCAGCTGAAGACGTGCCAGAATATAGAAATTGGCTGAGAATGTCCAAAGAACAGTTTGAAATACTACTGGCTCAAATTGCTCCTCAAATTACGAAAAACAACACTGTAATGAGATCGGTTATTCCAGCAAATCCTTCTATTCCCATGATCTCCTGAATATCCTTATACGCCGAGTCCCGAGCTTGTTTATTTTTATGAATGGTAGCCCTTGTATCTCATAAGCATCGCCTTTCCCGATATTCTTCTACAAACTTTAATATTGTCGCTTCACTCCAACGAGACATTTTTAAAACACGGCATCAAGTAAAACAAAAACAATTCCCGCGGTCTGTACTAATGAACTTGACTAAAACTGACCTGTCTACACTCGTTTAGTCGACGTTTTAGTTGGTGGAAAACAGAGCGGTGAAAACTACTTGTTCAAGTAAATAGAAAATGATTCTATTCAGCTGACTAAGCAGTTTACTAAATTAGATACTTGCTCAAGTACCAAATCGAGTTGTTTACACCATACAAGTTACTAAATTTAGCTACTTGATTTAGTAACTTGCTTTAGCTACCTGACACGTGTAAATTCGGCTTAAGAAAAGTAGTATGTATGTTAGTTAATACTGTTAGGCTTTTCCCGTGGGTTCTGATGAAATTACAGCTTTTACTATTTTACGATAATATTCTCTTTATTCTTTATTACTCTAGACCTACAATTAAACACACTAAATTACTCCTTATCACTTTGCAACTAATAGCTCTTTACAATTCAACACTCAATGATTAATTAACTCAACACGCTTTCTGCCTGTTATTTATATACAATCTAAACTCTATCACGAATACGCCGGAAGAAGCGAGGGGACTCTATTATTCTCAACTAGGGCATCGAGAGAATTCTTCAGTTCCTGAATCTTCGCGGCCGTCGATGACTCATACGTAGACGCGACAGGGCTAGTTCTATAGGGTAGCACAAAAACATTCGGATGTTTGCTAGCCGTAACATTGCCTCCCTCTCAAACCTGATCGTCCCGATCAGCTACTTCATGTCCGTGATATGCTTTGAGCCTGTCGAGGTGGACAACTTTCAGGTTGCAGTTGAATTCTATGACGTAGTGTTATTAATTCTTTTGATGACTGTATAGGGCTCTTCCCATACTGGCGTTAGCTTGGGAGATCTTCCATTCTTCCTTTGCGGTTTATATAACCAGACTTTATCGTTCATCTGAAATCCCATAGAGTTAGCTTGGAGATCATATCGAGCCTCCATTCGGTCACTGGCGAGATGTTCAGATGGTAGTTCTATATCATTCTGTTTCATCTTTCCACTAGATCTTTTCTGGGGCCCTTGACTTGAGGCACAGGTTGAACACTGCCGGCACTATGATTTCACATCCTGGCAGTAGTTGACCCAGTAAAATCTGTCACGGATCTTGTCAATCGTTCTGTAAACTCCGAGATGAACACCAAACTTTCAATTATATATTTCTTCCAGGACTTCCGATACCTCTTTCTTGGTACCGCTAACTGCGTCTTCACTACTTTTCCTTCGGCGCTTTCCCAGTCTCGTTTAAGGAGTCCATTTTCAACTACCAGGGAGTCCCACTGAGCCCACAGAGATGTAACAGTAAATCCCTTATTTGAAATATCTCTCCAGCTTGGTCTTGGTTGACGTTCTTCTTTAGCTTTTAGCAGTAGTGCTATTTCACTATCCTCAAGCTGCTCTTTCTTTAGTTGCTCTGTGGTCCACTGCTGATCAACTTTAAACTTGATTTGCCTAATGGGAGTGATTCCTTCTCATTGGTCTATTCTTTGGCAATGTTTATAATTATCCTCGCATGACCTTCTGGATAAAGCATCTGTATTATTAGGCCATCTGTGCTTAGCCTTAAAGTTATATTGTTGTTAGCTCTTCCTGACTTGACTTTGAACTGCTAGCGTCTCTGGATGTAGACCGTAGTTTTACTCGACAGTCTCCCTGGAAATGCCCAGTCCTGCCACATATATAGCACTGACTTGAAACATTTTGGTTACGTGGCATATCTTCTAGTGGCTCCCGGAATCTTTGTACTTGACAGTCTCTTTTGAAATGCCCAGTCCTGCCACATCTATAGCACTGATTTGAAATATTTCGGTTACGTGGCCTATATTCTATTGGCTCCCGGACTCTGTACCCGCCAGTCCCTTTGAGGTGTCCAGTTCTGCCACATCTATAGCACTGATTTATAGCATTTCGGTTACACGGTAACTTCTAGTGGCTCCCGGAATCTCAGTACTCGCCAGTCCCTTTTGGAATGTTGCCACATCTATAGCTCTAATGCATTTTAAGATCCTTTACACAAATAGTGCACTATGTAAAAATCGACCTCTCCTATTGGTCGATCCATCTCGTATTACATATGTCTTCGTGATGCTATCAATTTCTGTCAAGAGCTCTCGTGGTGTAGAGGTTTAGATAGCTGGGTCTCACCTGGACGGCCCGGGTTCAAACCCCGTTGCTTTTTTTTATTTTTTTTAAGATTATGTTTCTAAACAGTTTTTTTTTCTTGATTTTGGGTAAGTATGTCTTGGGTTAGCACCTGGTTAGTTTCCTTTTCTTGAGCCCCCGTAGAGAGCGAAGCGGGCGGAGGGCCATGCGGATCGACCAATAGTGGAGGCCGATTTTTATATAGTGCACTATTTGTGTAAAGGATCTTATAATGTAGCTCTAATTTGGTTATATGGCCTAACTTCTAGTGGCTCCCGGAATATCCCCGTGGCCTGAAGAACTTCGGTTAATTTCTCCAAAATACCGCCCATCTCAGTTAGGTCACAACTGTTCGCTAACTTTTCTTCCTGGATGTATACGTCCCTGATTGTTGAGTTAGAGATGTTACAGGCCGCCTCGATTTATATATATATATGAACAAAAGTGTTATTCCGGGTTTCAATCCGTTCGTTAATAGAATTGGTAGTCTCACGACGTTTCGCCAACATCCCAGTTGGCATTTTCAAGTGTTGCTTCCTTGATGGCTGCTTGACTCGAACTGAGCGCTCTGGTCCTGTGCAGGGCCTTTTATAGGCCTGCGTCTGCGCAGATTGTATCTTGGTTCTGCTTGGATCTGTCTAACTTCCTGTGTTTCAGTTTGTTGTCTATGTGTTTGTTCCTCTGATGTGGTTGATTTAGGTTGTTGTTTTTTGATGACACTTTTCCAGGTGTTGGAAATATTTTGTGCATCATCTCTCCTGTTGATATGTATTCTTTTTTCTATTTCTATGGCTTCTCTGATGGTACGTGTTCGAAAGTGCTTTATGGGAGCGATCTGTTTTGCTTCTTGGAAATTTATTGTGTGCCCTGTTTCTTGGTGATGTTGAAACAAAGCTGAGGTGGTTTGTTTGTTTCTTGTGCTGTTGATGTGCTCCTGTACTCTGGCAGAGATTCTTCTGTTTGTTTGGCCGATGTATTCCATATCACAGTTCTTGCAGGGGATGCTGTATACCCCGTGATTTTCCAAAGGTATTTTGTCTTTGGGGTTGCCTATAATCTGGTGGATCGTTGTTGGTGGTTTATAGATTGTTGTTATTTGGTGTTTCCTTAGGATTCTTCCAATTACGTCTGTTACGCCTTTTATGTATGGTAGTGTAGTTGTCGGTCTGGATTCGTCGTACTCTTTCTTGTTTGTTGTTGGGTTTGTAGCTCGCTTAGAAGCCTTTTTGATGTGGTGTTCTTTATAGTTGTTCTGTTTCAGAGCTGTTTTAATGTTGTGGAGTTCTTCTAGGCGATTTGAGGATTTAGTTAATTGGATAGACCTGGAGATCAGAGTATCGGCTACTGATTGTATCTGAGAAGGATGATGGTGGGACTCTGCGTTTAAGTATCTATTGGTATGAGTTGGTTTCCTGTAAACTGTGTAGTCGATGGATAAGTCGTCTTTTTTTATAATTAAAAGGTCCAGGAAGGGCAGTTGACCGTTTGCTTCTACCTCAAGTGTAAATTGTATTCGGTGGTGTATTTTGTTGAGCTCTCAGGTGGTGTATATTTGCTGAGCATCTCCACATACGACTCAGCAGACAGATTCATCCACTACTCTGGGACAGCATCGATAAAACCTCTAGTTGGAGAAGAGAAGCCGATATGGACTACAAAACCAACAAACAAAAGAAGAAATTTGCCCATCTACAACAAAGGACGCAACATGAAATAAAGCCGGTAGAAATCAACAAGGTCGTACACAACATCTCAAGTTACCAGCTCTCGGAAGAAGAAAAACAAGTTTTAAGTAAAGGCTTCAACTACGCAGTGACACCAAAAACTATTCCCACAGAGGATATAATTTCGAACATCGAGGCATCCATTCACCAGAAGCCTAAGGAAGAAGCAGAGATAATACGACAGGATGTAGCCCGCATCCTAAGAACCAGCAAACCACCAAAATCCAACATCAAACCCTCAGAAATCAAAGCGCTCAAAAACCTAAAAAGAAATAAAGATATTGTGATTTTACCCGCAGACAAAGGAAACGCCACAGTAGTAATGAACACAGATGAATACAAAAACAAAATGAATCAAATTCTCCAAGACAACACTTACAAACAAACTCAGAGGGACCCGACAACATACCTGGAAAAAACAACAAAAAGCAAAATCAAGGCCGCCAACTTAGGACAAGAAGTCGAAAAACGCATAATCCCTCGAGAAAAATCAAGCCGATGTCCCAAACTGTATGGACTACCAAAAATCCATAAAGAAGAAGTACCTTTAAGACCTATAGTAAGTGCAGTGGATTCGCCTACCCAAAACCTAGAAAAATACCTAGCACAAATCATGCAACCAGCCAGTGAAACAGCCGACTCGTACGTCAAAAATTCTAAACATCTAACCAACATGATTCAAGACCTAAAACTACAAAAAGACGATATCCTTGCCAGCCTAGATATCAAATCACTATATCCAAGTATACCAATCGACGAAGCCCTAGACCAAATAGCCATGAACGAGGATTTTCCACACTACGTCATCGAACTCTCAGAACACTGCCTCAAGAACACCTACTTTTCTTACGAGAACAATATATATCGACAAACAGACGGTGCCCCAATGGGATCTTCACTTTCTCCAGTCGTCGCCAACCTGTTCATGAAATACTTCGAAACTGAAGCTCTGAAGAATGCCCAAATGAAGCCAACCTTTTGGAAGCGATATGTGGATGACATTTTCATTATATGGCCACACGGTAGAGCGAATCTAGACCTGTTCTTAGAAGAGCTCAACAAAATACACCACCGAATACAATTTACACTTGAGGTAG
>JAEQML010062588.1:0-24201 GCA_016904865.1 Pissodes strobi | reverse complement strand
TTTCAACAATCGAATACTGCCATAAGAACACAATATAAGCAAACGATCAACAAAGGAAATTTTTGCCTGAACATGGCGGCTAAATCGTCGTGATCTAGGGGACCAATTTAAAATAGGACCCTCTATTGTCGCCACTGTCTTGTATTGAGCCACTGTACACTCTGGGGCCAGAAACAGAAGCGACCTTATTCAAAAAGTCTACAACTGAGGTGGAGTAAAAGGCAACGATTTGTCTGATAAACAAACATACAACAATGTAGAACATATCTACAATCGATGGTAGTTGATCTTGTACTCTTTTAAATTCCTTGTCGATTTTCTCTTGATAGTACTGGATCCCAGACCGGCATCTCGAATGAACACCGATCTCGTGCAGCTCTTTCATTTATACTTTGATCACTTACAGAAATACTTTATTTTTAGTGTAGTATTTGTGGCTCTTCGCATACTTACATGTATTCTATCACAAACAAGCGATGCAGCTGTCGTGCCGCGTCAACTAAAGTGTACGTCCCTTGTGCGCTGATATGGCTGAAACAAGAAATAATATACTTTTTCTTAAGCTGACATAAAGGGGAAAAAGTGCCTTAAGGATGGAATATATCAGTCAAATAATTATTGTATTTTTGATGGTAAAGAACAAAACAATTTTGGGGATACATTAAAATCCCAAAATTTGAAGTAAATTCTATTAGCTCTGGTTGGAATCTGGGACACCAGGTCGAGCCGTCTGCGTCTTGAGTCGAATCGCCGAAGTCACGGTTTGTTTGACTTCTCTTAAGTCTTATTTTTGTCATTAGAGTCAAATCCCCCTTATACATTAAAATATATGTTTTAAATTACCGCTCTTTGCAGACTTCTGCTTATGTACCCTACAGGGGTATGCAATTTTATTTTCGTCTTGTAACAATACTTCTTCAATGTCACAAGTCGCCGCATCCGTATGTAAGATGGTGCTTCTATTTGGTTGAAATTTTGTAGAACTGGTGTTAATCTATGTTTTAATATGGCAAATGCGTCATCGTGTTCGGCTTCCCATTTTGTTATGTCTTGTAACGGCCGTACCACCATTGCGAAGTTGTTGATAATTTTTTTGTAGAAATTACAGAATCCCAAAAACTGAGCGTATTTTCCCTTCTTAAGTCTTGGAAATTTTTTCACGCACACTAATTTAGATTAATCTGGAAGTACCCCTTTCTCGCCAAATTTGGACCTTAATATTTGCATCTCCTTTTTTATATATTCATATTTACTTGCTTTAAGGGTTAATATTGCTTGGCGTAGTCTGTCAAAGACTTTCCTTAATTTTAATAAATGTTCTTCGAACGTTATTAAAAATATTACTATGGCGTCGAGGTATATTAAAATATATTTCCATTTCATATCGCTAAATACTCATTCTTCAAATGTTGCTGAAGCATTGCACAATCCAAAGCTAAATACACTGAATACGTAAGATCCATGTTCTTGCGCTACCAATGCGATTGTATTGGTTTTGATATTTTCTTTATTGGTACTTGCCAATATCCCGAAAACATATTCAGTGTTCTAAACCACATATAGTGACCTAAATACCTTAGTATGTCGTCTATTTGTGGGAGAGGCGAAGTAGATTTTTTTGCGACGGTGTAGTCGACACAGAATGCAGTGCTGTCATCCTTCTTTTTTACTAATATAACTGTACTTGCCCAAGGTGAGTGGTACGGTCTTATCACTTTTTTCTTTCTAGAATTTCCTGGATTTGTCCGTCTATTATATTGCGTTCTTTGTGGGACGACTCGTCGGTGGTGTATTATTTTCTAATTCTATAATGTCTTCTGTTAAATTAGTTCTTCCCATGTTTTTGGAGATTCGACAAACACGTCATTGTATTCGAGTAGCAGGCTTTCTTATTGTGTCTATGATTTGTGATTTTTTCAAGGTGGTGGTCATCTAAAGTTACAATTTCTTTTTTATTTGTTGTGTCCTCGTTGATGGCCAGGTTCCAAGAGATGTCCACTTATTGTTTTCCTTGCAATATTGCTATCGTTGCTCCTTTATACATTTTTGCTGGGTAATTTGAATTTGCATGTATGGATATAAATACTTTTTCTCCGTTTGGTTAACTGTTTGATTCTATTGATAATTGTTTAGTTGCTAGCCGTATTTTCCTTGTTCATTCTTTAATTTCTATCTGCCATATAAATATATAACTACGTGAACCGCAAGGCAACTCTGTAGTAGAAACAATGCCAATTCGGAAAATGTTCTTTCTACTTTGGGGAAAGAGCAGCAAACATATCTATACCACACACGCGAAATTTTGAGTAGATGCTATGAAAAAAGTTTAGAGCCCGAGTACCTGGTGTTTCACTATAAATGGACCCCCCCTTTAACTTTCTCAACTGGCATTTTAGAAAAAAACGTTCAATACAAAAAATAAAGGGATGAAGCGAAGTTTTTATGGCATAGCACTGTTGTATACTGTCCCATAAATGCGGGATTAAACAAAGTTATATTTTTTAAATGGAAGACCCTATACAATGTGTCCAAAAAAGTATGCAACATATGGGAAACTTTTTTATTATTGGTTTCTCAGAAAATTTTATTCTTGATAAAAGTTGGTGCTTGCCCTAAAACAGTATATTAGTATTTCAAATTTTCCGTACTGCTTTTAGTGCGGGCGCAAATGTCATTTTTCCGAAATCGCGTCAAGAGTAAAGTACCTTAATTTATAAAGATACAGCAAAATCTTATAAGGAAAAGTTCTTCCAAATTAAAAACGTAATCTAAATATGAAATTTGAGTTAAGTACATCAACTTTTAATTTTTCTTTTTTTTCTCGATTTTTTCTTAAACGTTACGCCACTGGAGAATGTTTTGTTCTTTTTTTATTAGTATACTTGCCAAATAACTTCAAAAATTATTTAAGATAGAAATTAGTTACATAGTTGCATAATGTTGCAGTTTTTCCAGAGATAATAGCCAGTTTAGGTATCAGTGTGTTGCAAACACACTTAAACACTTTTGATTCAAAAATGTTTCCACTCAAAATCATGAATAGACCAAACTCTCTTCATTTCATGTAAAACAACTAATAATTTATTTATCTTTTGCACCCGATGAGTAAAATATGCCCAAGTATCCTAAAAAGCCATTTAAAATATTTGGTCTTAAAGAGTAGGCCATGCATTTGGAATAAAAACAAATAAATAGCAATAATTTTACTTCGCTCTGACATATGAAATTAATTATTGAGTCAGTCATTCCAATTGTATTTTGTAATAATTATTGTGGACAATTATTTTGGACCAAAATTGTTTAAATGTGTTTGCAACACACTGATACCTAAATTCGCTTTTATCTCTGTAAAAACTAAAGCATTATGCAACTATGTAACTAATGCCTACTTTAAATAAATTTTGAAGTTGCTTGGCACGTACACTAATAACAAAATAAAAAAGCATTCACCGATGGCGTAACGTTTGAGAAAAAAATCGTGAAAAAAATGGGAAATTAAAAATTGATGTACTTAAGTCAAATTTCATATTTAGATTACTTTTTTAATTTGGAAGAACTTTTCCTTATAAGATTTTGCTGTATCTTTATAAATTAAGGTACTTTACTCTTGACGCGATTTCGGAAAAATGACGTTTGCGTCCGCACTAAAAGCAGTACGTAAAATTTGAAATACTCGTTTACTATTTTAGAGCAAGCACCAACTTTTATGAAGCATAAAATTTTCTGAGAATCCAATAATAAAGAAGTTTCCCATATGTTGCATACTTTTTTGGACACACTGTATATTATTGCATATTTGGATTTTGCGGAAAATTCTAGACATATTTCATAAATAATGTCCTATACCTATCTGTTACTGTTTTTGAAATATTGACAGTTGAAAATCGACCATTTACCAAGGTTGACAGCCTGTAAAATCTAAACGGCTAAAGATAGAGCAAAATGGTTTGCACTTTCCTATCTTGGTTTCTCATAAGCTATCGTTTGACACTAATTCTAGATTTAACCAGAGGATAAATTTAACCGGAATTTCTTAACCTCTGGTTAAATAAAAAATTAGTTTCAAACGATAGCTTATAAAAAACCAACTTAGGAAAGTGCAAAACCATTTTGCTGTATCTTTAGCCGTTTAGATCTTACAGGCTGTCAAACTTGGTAAATGGTCGATTTTCAACTGTCAATATTTCAAAAACAGTAACAGATAGGTATGGGACATTATTTATGAAATATGTCTCCGCAAAATCCAAATATGCAATAATATATAGGGTGTTCCATTTAAAAAATATAACTTTGTTTAATCCCGCATTTATGGGACACCCTGTATACAACAGTGCTCTGCGATAAAAAACTTTACTTCATCCCCTTTATTTTTTGTATTGAACGTTTTTTTCTAAAACGTCAATTGAGAAAGTTAAAGGCGGGATCCATTTATAGTGAAACACCCGGTACAATCAATTTAAATTTAAAATGTTTGCTTTGTACGATACTTCAATTACAAATCTGGCTTAAACCATTTGACACATTTCAATGTTTTAAATGAATGAGTCTAAAAAATGTCTATAGTTATGATTGGGAACGTGATGTAATGCCTTTATTGTTATACTTGATTGGGAAAGGTCTCAAATAGACGATTCTAAAGTTTTTGGTCAGTTTTGTAATTTAAAAACGTATGTATCAAAAAAATTAATGGCAAAGACCACAGTCTTCCTGCACACGAAAAATAGACTACATGTTTTAAAACAAGCGTTTCTGGACAAATGTTTGCATAGTTGTTAAAAGCAGCTGATTATTTTTTTGCAATCGCGTTTCACAATGCCAATGTGGAAATGGCATTTTCACTAATTGCAGCACAGTGGACAATCAAAGGAATAAAGTAGACTGCTTTTAGCTTCTATAAAAGAGATAGGTACTTATGACAACCTATAATTTATGATTTTATCCTTTTGTCAGAAATGCACACACTCTAAGTAAAATACAAACAAGTGAAAAGTACATAACAGTTTTTAGTAAACATATTATGAATTTTCTGTTCCGTTGGAATAATATCTAAATATTGTGCTGGTTCGGAAAAACATTTGCTATGTTCAGATTTTTTTTATAAGCTTATCATGGCTGGAATTGGTTGTATTGTTTTTGAAAAATGTATATTTGGAAATTGACCTTCGTGGCAATTTGAGAGTGATAATCATCTTGACTTAGAATCAGTTTTTAATTTTAAATAATCGCTCTTCTGGTGTGTTTGTGATTAAGTTGGAAGAAATAGTTCCCTAATTTTTGTTAGAACTAGGGCACACGTAGACCGAAACTGCTTAGAGGAAAGTGCAATTCATTTTTGCTGTGTATAAAACAACAGACTTCAACCGCCGTTATTTAAAAAACTATTGAATTGAAGCATACAATTTGATTTCCCGTAAAATGTGTTAAATTTAGTAAAAAGAAAGAATGAACTTTCAATGATCATTTGTTTTTCCTCTTAGCACATTCAAATAGATTATTTTCTTCAAAGAAAGCGACATTGGTTAATATATGCGGAATAACCCAGTACAAGGGTGCAAAGATTTGATTCTTTTATTATTACACTTTAGCACTATATTTATTACATTTGCAAATATGCTTCCCTAAATTATATATATTATCTTCAACCGTTATGTTCATTATTTATTTTTTTTCTACAATAGATATTAATAAATAATTTGTTATTTGGGTATTAGAGCTAAGTTTCTTAAAACGGTAACTACCTATTTTTTAGGTGAATTAAAAAACCCTGGTAAATCTATCCCTAGAGGAACACTATCTGCAGTGGGATTTACTTTAGCAGTTTATTTAACTATGTCACTCTTGGTTGCCTCAACTTCTACAACTGAATTAATGCAGAATAATTATTTGTTTTTGGCTGGAGTGAGGTATGTATTTCGAAAATATGTTTGAGGTAATTTGAATATAGATTTAAGAAAAAAATTAACGTGTAATCATATAGGACACTACTGAAGTGAAACTTCTTCAAATACACAAGCATACCAGGAAAGGGCTTAAGAAGTTGGTTTAATGGTATTATCTGTACATTATCAAGTTTAATGGTATTATCTGTACATTATCAATTGATTTTTTTTAATTTATTAATATTGTACATTATTATTATCGTCAGTCATTCTCCAAACATGAAACAATAGGCTTATGATAACTCAAATATGAAATATTAATTTTACCGCTGCATACGACGTGGCCGCTGACCGAGTGCAGACTGGCTGCCTGACGTGTCATTGCATAGAAGCGCTCTTAACTGGGTATACGGGTCCCACCCTAAAATGTCTACTAAAAGTCACGCGTGAAGTAACACTATAAAGGCTGATTTTCATATATAGGACTGTGCACCGACTGTGCGCCTACCATGCTGCGGCCGTCGCGGGTCTTCTACATTTTTACAATAGGACTGGACGACCGCAACACGGTCGTAGCACAGTCCTATATGTGTAAATGTAAATAAGAGCTTCAGTGCGTTTTATATGGAACATACAATTTTTTGATTTACAGTAAACACGACACGGTAGGTGCACGGTAGGCGCACGGTCGGTGCACAGTCCTATATATGAAAATCGGCCATAAGAGTGTTAACTTTACGCATGGCCCTCCGCTCGCTTCGGGGCGCAGCCAAACAATTCAATTTTAATATAATTTATTCTGAATGGTAAAAATTTGGATATAGGAATATCCTATTTAAAATAGAGTAATTTTAGTTAAATTGCTCGTATGAATTAACTAGAATTATTAAAATAACCCTTTAACCTTGTATCTGAAAAAAAAATATATTTTTAAATTGAATTGAATCATGTACGCGGTCGCACTAGATGATATGATTCTAAATATATTTTTCTTCAATATGTCATTTAACCTAACCTAAACTAATTTACGAAAATGGCATCATTTATCATTGATCTGAACATTTAAAAAAATAATTCCTCTGGAGACAGTCGGTAGGATCAGGTTGTAGTATACCTAGTCATCGCGTGATACTTCTGAGTTTATTGATTGTATTACTGTTGATTTGTAGTGTTTTCCCAGCTAGTGTGGCTATTGGCCTGTTTACTGCTACGTGGTCTGCCGCATTAAGTAATGTGATCGGTGGCTCAAGAGTCTTAGAAGCTCTTGCGAAAGACCGTATTTTCGGTAAGTATTATTCAACCCGTACACATAGCATATCGTAAAGTTGAAGTTATAGAATATTTCGGAGAGGAAATATGATCATGTTATGCAGCACAAAACATTATCCTACAGTATGTATTTTGTAGCCTTTTCTGGTTCGTGCCATATAAATATGGAACCTAAATAAAAACTCATTCACAGATAAATAATTTTAAGCGAAAGGCCGATAAATGAAGTTTACCGAATTCCGCTACTGATGCGAAATATGTATTAGTTTTTTTTCTATATTTTTGTGAACGTCGAATTTTAGTAGAACGTAGTTCAAGTCCAAGTTCAACCTACATTGTCGCATATCTATTGTGTCAATAAATCGTCTGCGAGAATTAAAAATAGTTCGTGTTTAGTTTAAGACTGACTAAAAGCACTAGGATTATTACGTAAAAATTTCTTGATAGTTGTTTTGTCGTCAAATTCTCAAATTTCGTTATTTTTTTTGTAATAGATTTTAAATATGCCAATTTTTTTAGGTTCATTTCTCGATTTTATCCCGAAGGGTACTTGGAAAGGAAACCCTGTTGCCGCTGTCCTAGTATCAGCACTGTTGGTACAACTGGTACTGCTCATAGGTTCTCTTAATTTAATTGCACAGTTAAACTCTGTGCTATTTTTGCTAAGTTACCTTGCAACAAATCTTGCTTGTTTGGGATTAGAACTTGCTGGAGCTCCAAATTTCAGGTAAAAAATGAGATATAACTATTGTTCCAGTAGATCTTGTTTTGCTAACATAATATGCGTTGTTTTGTCATACAAAATAATATTTTTCCGAAATTTTGAAAATGTCAAGGGTATTATATATATTTTTTTGAGTTAATTATCTTATTTTTTAAAAATATTTTTGTTGATCTAAACGGGGGTACACAATGCCCTACGAGATTAACTCACCACTTCATATTTTAGGAAAACTGTAATATTTCATTATATTCTAGAAGGCTCTAGTATGTTGATTATTTTAACAACAAAAAAAATTTTATCCGTGCTGCTAATATTTTTGCTATTAATTTTTTTTGTGACGTCTGTAAGATCGGCTTTCAAAACAGTTAATCGTTTTTGCCCGTTAGAATTACACTTTTAAGCGTTTCAATATTCTGCTTAAATTGTTAAAAAGTAGCGCAAATCCAGAAATCTAACCTCTGCTGAATGTGCCCAAGCAGTTGTATTGTACCAAGAAGGTTGGAGTTATCGCCGAATAGGTGACAGATGCGGTGTACCCCATAGAAGTATCGCGTATGGAAACTGGTGAACATATCAGAAGAGCTGCACAAGGCAGACGACCCTCGGCCAAAATTGTTTTGTATGCTTTCCGCTCTGAGACAACGATTCGTAACAACAAGAATGTTGCAATCTTAGCTTCAAAAGGCACATTGCTGTCCATGGGCCATCGTTAACCGTGGATCATAGAGCCCAATTAAACTTCGTTTGAGAGCATGTGAACTCTGAAAAAGCTGAGTGGGAGCGAGTTCTTTGGACAGATGCCTGCATACTTACGATAGATGAGTTCGTGTTTTTAGAAGGCGACGTGTGAACGATTCGCAACATAGCGAATGTCATTTTATTCGGGGATTGAGGCTCGGTTATGGTGTGAGGAGGAATTTCGTTAACGGCACGCACCTACTTAGTAGTGTTGAATAACGGAAATCTTAATGCTGAACTCTAGATACTAGATATCCTTGAGGAACATGTTAGTGTCATTTGCCCCTTATATTGGTCAAATTTTATTGCTAATGCAATATAATGCTCGATCTCATATAGCCCGAGTAGTTCGAGATTACCTATTGGAAGGTGGCATTGAAACTATGGCTTCGCCAGCACGAAGTCACGACCTGAATCCAATAGAGCATGTCTGGAATATACTCTCAAGGCAAATACTATCTCATCCAAACCAGCCTAATAAGTTTGTGGACGTGGGACGTACCGGATTGAAATTTGGAATAGGATGGATCAAAACAGCCTACAAAATCTTATTTTCCGCATGAACGATCGATGTCAGGTCACGATTAGAAGCAGAGGTGAAAATATCCGATACGAAGATTACAAAGTTTCGTATTTAACTAAATTTCGAATGTTGGTTATTTGTTTTTTTTCAATTTTATGCTTCATCTTAGAATACATTTTTAGAAAAACGCTTCATTTATAAGCATTGTACACTTTTAGTATTATTTTAGCATTCTAGCATTAAAAAATAATCGCTTGTAACTTTGTAGTTCAGTAATTTCAACAATGTGCTTTGTTATTTATATTTGGGTTGATAGGGAATCATATCCGTAAGTTTGTTGAAACACATCATTCTTCATAATTTCCATATAAACCAGCATTAAGTCATAAAGGTTTGTCAGATTGCAATATCATCTCATGAATGGTACTTAAATTCTGCATGTTATTATATATTTTAAGGACTTACAGATATTTCCAAATGTGTTTCTATCAATCGAAAGTACTGTTACGTTTTTCCCGTGGGTTCTGATAAAAGACAACTTTTACTGTTTTAAAATAATACTCGCTTAATTCTTTATCACTTTATACAATTAAAGACACTAAACAACTCATAACTTTACAACCAATGGATCTTTAAAATTCGACACTCAATGATCAGCTTACAATACGCGTTCTGCTCTTTATTTATATCCAGGCATATATCGTAAATATTCCGGAAGCTCATCTTCTCTATTATTCTCGGCCTTGTCGCACTATAGATCGGAAAAATAACAGAGCATCAGGAATCTTCCCGGTGGGTGATAATTCATGCGAAAATAACGTAGACGCGGCAAGCTAGTTGTATAGGGTAGTACAAAAACATACAGAAGGTCGCTAGTCGTGACATTGCCTCCCTCTTAAACCTTTTCGTCCCGATCAGTTGCTTCATTTCCCTGATATGCTTTGAGCCTGTCGAATGCGACAACTTTCAGTTTGCTTCTGGGGCTACGTTGAATTATATGCACCATCATTCTGTCATTATTTTGATAACTGTACAGGGACCTTCCCATCCTGGCATTGGCTTGGGGGATCTGCTGAATATGTTATTCACGAGGACCTGCTATGGTAACAGCTTCTTGATTGGGGATCGCAAATACTTCAGGTCATTTACTGAAGTAGTCAATTGCCACTAAAATGTACTTGTTACCATTATTTCTTTCTAGAAAGCTTCGTCAATGGTGATACGTTCAAACTGTAGGCCCACATTCTACTGTCACGGTAAATATACAAACCAGTAGATTAACTGACACTGATTGACATTGATAGATCACCTGAGCTCTCGAGGACCTTGAACGGGGTTGCCTAATGCATTATAGGGATTTTCCAGAGGCGTAGCATATAACTTTGAAAACGAATTGAAATAAAAAAGATATCTTTTAAAGCTTTTTTTAAATATTTTAATACAATACAAAAATGCATAAATAAAACACGTATCTCATACAAAATATTTACTGATTTTTCCATATCACAATTTTCATTTTGTTTGGAATTCTAAATTTTTTATTAGCATATTTTAATGTGTAATATAGTCGTACTCTGAAAACTAGCTTTACTAAATATTTTTTTGCAAAATGTGAACAGGGATGTTCAAATTCTGTTCCCTGACTAGCATTTACAAATGATTTGACAATATTATTTTCTGTAGCAGTTTTTCAAAATTTATTTGGAATATTATTTCTAATAATGAGATGTAACGTACGAAGTTTTCGTAAGGCATTTTCAAATTCCAAGAAGTGAATGAATCATCTAAATTCTGGTACACATTAGCTAAAATGATGCTAAAAGATTTTTCATAAATAATTGGCATTTTATTTATTATTATTTATTTATACAATACCGTCTGCTTGTATAAATGCTATATTCCAGCTCTACTCTCAGGTTAACATAACCAATAGAAATAAATAAGTTTACAGCTCAGCAAAAGTTGTCACTCCAACCAGAAAAGAAACTGGAGTATAATGTTCAAAATGTCAACTGAAATAATTTATTCCTAAAAGAAGTAAAAACAAAATCGCGGGAAAGATACAAAAAAATGTAAAAACTAGGTTAAATTCCAACGGCGAAAATTGGCTACCTATTATATTAAAATAGAATCGCGGGAAAAGGGATTATGTTGCATTTGATCTCCAAATAGCAGACCCAAGATCACCCTGTGTCAATTTGGCATACTCAAGATATTTTTGTTTGCTGAAAACTGTCTTTTCCGCACTGTTTTGCGTGCGGAAGCAGTACTTTCCTCACTGAATGCGGTAAAGTAACTTTTCCGCACTCAGTGCTTGAAAGTTACTTTACCGGAAATACGGAAAAGGCAGCGCACTGTGATTTAATGTTATAATACTCACTAAATACTATTTCATTTTCTATTAAAAATATATCTCTTGCCAAAAAAAGTGATACTTAATGTTCATAGGAAAAATATTGTACCCAACACTTGTCTAAAGTGTCTGACGGCTTGCACTAACTCCGCTTCCGTCGGGCGCGAAAAAGTACCACTTCCCGAACTTCTTAGGTAAATAACTATTTTATAATTAAAATGATTAATAATTAAATGACTCGCTTGCGGGGAGTTTCCTAGCGTGAGAGTGCGCTAAATGTCTTTTTAAAACGTGTATTTTATGCTATTTTTTTGTATTTTGCAGGTTTTTTGATGAAAAACATTAATTTATTCTAGTCCCGATCAGCAGTTGCGCCGCCATCTGTCATTTTTGACGTCTTTATTGGTAGAAGTTAGAAATCTCATTCAAAGCGGTGTCGAAATTTTTGCTAGTGGGCCTTGACATTGAACAATTTTGGGAATATTATAGCTAGGCTATTGATTATGTCATATAGAAAGGAACTAAGACGTTCACGGGTTTTTATTGCTGGAATCGATCAGTGGGTTATATATGAAGAAAAAAACGCGGAGTGCTATTAAATTAGAGGGTGGAAATTGAAGATAGGGGTGAAAAGCCACCCCTTTTGGTTTTTTCAATATATGTCGTAAACAAACCAAAATTTTGATATATTTCATATGAAACTTTTTGTAGAGAATCAAATTTCCCATCGGAGTACCATTTTTTGAAAATTAAAAAAAAATTTGATGCCGAAACACTCGAAACAAACTTGAAAAAAAAACGAAAATTTAGATTTTTTTTTTGCTTTTTCGCCTGTATCTTTTTTTCGGGCTTAGATAGGTATAGGGATTGCTTCAGATAAAAAAAAAAACAGATTAAATTTCCTATAAAATGGTTGGCGAAACAAATTTTTGACCGAGACAGATATGGACATTTGAACCTTGCTGTTTTTTTAGCATTTCATCCCTCTTGTACGAATATTGTTTTTGTTCGCATTTTATTGAAAAAATTACTGTTTTACACAACTAAAAAAACGTTGTTCTCAATCCCTAGTTTAGAGACAACGTATTCTTGACTAAATCTCTATTAGAATTCGTTAATTCTAACATACTGTATCACCTAGGCAAAACCAGCCAGATCGAACATCTAAACATCGAACACAGCAAATTGGTTCAGGAGTTCAAATTAGAGATGACTTAAAACCACTAACAAAACCAGACAACTTTCTATAAAACGAAAGCAATAAAAAGAACTCCATTGCATATTTGATTGAAAAATTGAAGGGAGTATACATTGATGCAGTCCAAGAGGATGAGGACGCAGATTTTCTTATTGTCGAATGCGCAAAAGAGAAAGCATCAATGTTAAAAAATGCTGTTATTGTTGGACAAGATGTGGACCTTCTCATTATTTTATCCCAGTTGCAAAATGATAATGTATATTTTTGGAAACCACACATTGGTAAAGTAGCGTCAAAACACGTGATGCTATCAAACAGCATGGCTTGAGGACTTATCGTCAAATGCAGCAGTGGAAAGGAAATATCTTGGACCCTCTGAGTTGGGGTTGGAAAAGGTCCAAGTACGGGTTAATTGCGATTCGCACAACGGCACCTCCAGCGCCAGAGATTTATCTGAAAAAAGTTGCTTGTGGTTGCACTATAGGTTGCCATGGTAACTGTAGTTGCAGAAAAATAAATATTACTTGCTCAATTTTTTGTAAAGAATGCATGGGGATTAATTGTGACAATATACAAGAAACTGATATTGCAGAAGACGATATTACTAAAGATATAGATGATGATATCGATATGCAGTTTAACAATATTGTTGAAATGTAGTAGCACCATTGTTCCAAACATTAATTGGTCGTACTTGTCATGTATTACTAAATAATAAATGTAAAAAAACTTTTTTGATTCAGTAAAACAATAATTTTTTCAATAAAATGCGAACAAAAACAATATTCGTACAAGAGGGATGAAATGCAAAAAAAACAGCAAAGTTCAAATAGCCATATCTCGGTCAATTTTCATGCAAAAAAATTGTTCCACCCACCATTTTAAAGGAAATTTCATCTATTTTTTTTTTCTGAAGCAATCCCTATGCCTATCTAAGCCCAAAAAAAAGATACAGGCGAAAAAGCAAAAAAAAATAAAAAAATCTAAATTTTCGCTTTTTTTTTCAAGTTTGTTTCGACTGTTTCGGCATTAAATTTTTTTTTTAATATTCAAAAAATACTATTCCGATGGGAAATTTCATTATCTACAAAAAGTTTCATATGAGATATATCGAAATTTTCAAATTTTCGTTTGTTTACGACATATATTGAAAAAACCAAAAGGGGTAGTTTTTCACCCCTATCTTCAATTTCCACCCTCTAATTTAATAGCACTCCGCGGTTTTTTCTTCATTTATAACCCATTGATCGATTCCTGTAATAAAAACCCGTGAACGTCTTAGTTCCTTATTGCCCTGTTTTTTAAGACATAATCAATAGCCTAAGCAACCAGTCAACAAAAGTAGTGGCGAAAAGAGGCTCATTTACGTGTCGAAATGGAATCATTTTGAACGCAAAATAGAAAAAATAGTATATTGTGCAACAAGTGTTGAAATAATAGTTTTTGTTATTGTGTGATTTATGTCACTCGCCTACGGCAAACTTCACACTCGTGTGAAAAGTGATTTTCCTAAAATTGGGTCCCCTTTTTTAGAGATCTGGGAATGGGACCTCTGAGGGCGAAGCTCTAAAACGGAGACGAAGCCCTTTAATCTAAATGCACGAATAAGCCGTGTGCAAAGTATACTTTCACACGATGTTTGAAATGTCCAGTTTTCAAGAGCAGTTAGTGCGTTTTTGTTTATATTCACGGCAGTCGTAGAAAAAAACATATACGTAACCCAGAAGGAAAGAGCCATTAAGGGAAAGCCATTGCAAATATTATAATAATTATAAAATATGTCGTCATAATCAAATTCTAGAAACCAAATTATTACGCTTGGAAATTGTAGCTGTGACATTAGCAGATTTTTATAAAAGAAGAAAAATCCATAAACTTATATGAAGACCAATATTTTCTTACCTTGAGAAATGATAAAATGTTTCATTCGAATTGTAGTATTTGTTTTTACAACCTGCAGCAGCGCAAATGCTACCCGTTTTCTTCTTTTGAACGTTTTCCATGATTTACTATAAGGAATAAGGAACAAATGTTTACAACGATTCAAAAATTCATTTATCAGACCAAAGAACAAACGGCACACAAGACGAATTATGGACAAGCACAAACTTCGCGCAGGCCCCGCTTCGATACGACACTGATCGTTTTCGGATGAGATACGCTACCGAACTGCGTTGAAGGTCACAGGCAGCTGAAGCGTGTGACGTGGCGAGTTAAATTACTGGTTTGTGTATTTACCGTGATACTGTTTTGATCTTTACCCTAGATCTTGTTTTGGGTCCTTGCCTTGGGGCACAGTTTGAACACTGCCGGCACAACGATTTCACGTCCTGTCAGTAGTTGACCCAGTAAAATCTGTCGCGGATCTTGTCAATCGTTTAGTTCACTCCGAGATTGACACCAGACTTTCCATTGTGAACTTCTTCCAGGACTTCCGATATCTTCTTCCTTGGTACCACTAACTGCGTCTTCACTACTTTTCCATCGGCGCTTTCCCAGGCTCGTTTAAGAAGCCCATTTTCAACTACAGGGAGTCCCACTGAGCCCACAGAGTTTTAAAAGTAAATTCCGTAGTTGAAATATCTCTTCAGCTTGATCTTGGTTGGTGTTTTTCTTTAGATTTTAGCAGTAGTGTTATTTCACTCAAACTGCTAACCAACCTCAAACTTGATTTGGCTAATGGGAGTAATTCCTTCTCGTTGATCTATTCTTTCGCAATATCTACAATTAGCCTCGCATAGTTTTCTGGATAAAGAATCCTCAGGCGGTTTCATCTCCAAAAGCCATTTAAGGGCTTCATGATCAGTCTTTATTGGAAATTCTTCTAAATAGATTTGCAAATCCTTCGACGAATCTTCTGTAATAAGTACATAATCCAAGGAAGCTTCGCAGTTCGTGTTTGTCACGAAGGCGAAGCCAGTGTTTGATAGCTGTAATCTTTCCTTGGTCGGTTTGGGTTCCCTCTGATGACACGACATGCCCGAGAAATTCAACTTTTTGTTGAAAAAGAGAACATTTCTTTGAATTCAGTAAGAGTTGAGCACTGATATAAACCACTTCCAGTAGAGAAGGCGTTTTTATAAACCACTTCCAGTAGAGAAGGCGTTTTTTTTTCCTTATCCTGTTCGTCAATGCGTATTTGCCAGTAGCCGGTCTTTAAATCCAGTGTTGAAAACCAGTGAGACTAGCTAGTGTCGTCAATTCTGGGAAGTGGGTAGCTGTCCTTCTTGGTGACGTCATTGAGCTTTCTATAGTCCACGCAGAATCTGGTAGTCTCATCCTTCCTGGTGACTAAGACCACAGGAGATGTCCATGGGCTCGACTCTTCAATAATTCCATCGTCAAGCATTTTGTTCACTAATGTGGTAACCTCTTGCTGCTTCGTCACTTCCAGCATTTCCAGTATCAATTTTATATTTTATGATGTTTGTTATTCCAGTATTGCTATTTTTACTTTCAAAGGCTGTGCCCTGCTCCATGATAAATTGTGTAACTTTCTTCAGTTCTTCGGACGACAGATGATGCCACGACTTCTGGAAATGTTCTACGACTTCCGCAGGTGATGATGAGGGTGATGAGGGGTTCTGACCGCGTTTTTCAAGTGGTTACGCACTGCACCGGCTCGCAAGTGGTTATTAAATCTCCTTTATTGATTGATGGAATTGGATGACATTTCTGCTATCCTTATCGGCATTTCGCCGTCTGTTTTGACTAATGCTTTGCCTATAAGGTAATTGCAAGGCAAATCGTGGTGCTGGATAAGTCCGATGCAGATTCCAAAATCCCCCAATTTCCCAAAAATTATCCACTCAATATTTCCGCTTATTCGGAGAGTACATACCGCGACTATTTTAGCCGGTGTATCATCTTCTGTTTTGGTAAGGATTAACTTTTTGGTGCCAAACTTCAGAAGGTTAAGTTTGTTGTCAAAAGAGAATCCATGCTGACGGATGAGGTCCATCCCCAAAATAAATTCGTCTTCTATGTCGGCTACTAACACTATGTGGTGTACTTAATTCTTCCAAGTTGAAGTTCAATATCCGTTTCTCCAAGTACTTCAACTGCCTCACCGGTAACCGTACGTAAAACTACATTCTTCGATATGGGTAGGACTTCTACTCTATTTACTCTGTTGGACCTTGCCAAAGATACCGCCGCACTAGTGTCAACAGTAATTGTAATGGCTTTCTTTCCGTTGATATTTCCTTTAATAGTTAGCCTGTCGGCGGTTTTTCTTAGGCTTTTCATGGAGACGATCCTGATCTTCTTTAGCCAACACCCCTTCCCGCAATGTTGACTAATTGAAGTTTTACTGATCTTCTAGCGTCTCTGGATGGAGATCTACACCGTAGTTGTACTCGACAGTCTCTTTTGAAATGACTAGTCCTGCCACATCTATAACACTGATTTTAAATATTTCGGTTACGTGGCTTATCTTCTAGTGGCTCCCGGAATACCCCCGTGGTCTGAAGAAGTTCGATTAATTTCTTCGAAATTTTGCTCACATCAGTTACTTTCTTCCTGGATGGATACAACCCTGCTTTTTGGCTTAGAGATAGATGTAACAAGCCGCCTTAATTTCTAGGGCTTTACCCAGAGCTTCACCGCTGTTATCAAATTTAGCTAGACGTAGCATCTTTTGAACTTCTGGATCTCTGATACCAGCCACGAAACATTGGGCAGCAAGTTCCTCTTGAAATTCTGCTGTTACTCCTGGGTAAGCTAATTGAATGAGACGCCTAAGGTCTGCCCCAAATTCTTGCAGGTGTTCACCAGGTTTCTGATGTTGGGACCTAACTTGTGGCTGATTATAGTTGACTTCTATGTTGGTATCCAAATGGTCTCCCCAGGGCAGCTACAAGCATGTAGTATTTCCTCTGTTGGCCGATGGGAATGGCAGATCCTCGAAGAACTACCACTAGTGATATAGCAATTTCTCATTATTCCAACCGTTACCAGCGTCTTTAATACATTGTCCAGGATGTTTGATCGTCATAAGATAGAGGACTGATCTTCTGTCCTGTGGCGAATACCCCCTCGGTGAGTCCTTGTTTTTTACTCTTGTAACTTCTGCTTGTAGATTTCTGATTTCTTTCTGTAGGTTTCCTACTTCTTTTATACATTTCCAACCTCTTTTTGTACATTTCCAACTTCTTTCTGTATATTTTCTACTTCTTATTCAAACTTCTCATTTTGTCAATCCAATATTTTCTGTAATTTTTTCCTTGCTCGGCTACAATTACATCCAGCATCCATATCTGAATCCTTTTGCTTCTTATCTTCTTGATCTTGTAAAATTTTCTGAAGCCGGTCTTGTTCTGCTTACCTTTTATATTCTTGATCTTGGAAAATTCTCTGAAACCGATCTTGCTCTGCTTGCCTTTTACGTACATCCTCTTCCCGATTCACTTGTCTTTTATCTTCTTAATCTTGCAAAATTTTCTGAAGCCGGTCTTGTTCTGTTTGCCTCTCAGCATTTAGATTTCGCCAACATTTTATTTATTTGCTTTATTTCTGCCGTTTACTGCCTTGTATTGAACCATATATAATGTTCTGGAAAACTATTTCAAAAGTTGACGTACTTCTATCCTCTTTTATCCTCGAAGAACCATTCACAAGTCCAGTCCCTTCACAATCCTACTTCTGATACCAAATATTACGTTTTTCCCATGGGTCGGACAAAAGCACAACTTCTACCATTTTAAAATAATACTCTCTTTATTCCTGTCACTTAAACACACTAAATTACTCTTATAACTTTATAACTAATAGATCTTTACAATTCAACACTCAATGATTAAATAAGTACAACACTCGTTCTGCTCGCTATTTATATCCAGTCATATATCGTAAATATTCCGGCTCATCTTTCTATTATTCTTGGCCTTGCCGCACTATAAATCGGATAAATAACAGTGCGTCAGGAATCTCCTCGGTGGGTGATGATTCATGCGGAAATAACGTAGACGCGGCAAGCTAGTTGTATAGGGTAACTCAAAAACAATACCGTGACAATACTATGACATTTGTCATGCTGCTGAGTGATCATGTAGTCGACTGTAGCAATGTAAATTGAAGCACCTCAGTTTATTCAGTAATTTCAAAACATATGTAAAATTTAAATTATTTCATTAATGCTCTTAAAGTAATTTTTGAGATCTAACCGCTATGATGCATATGAAACATTTTTACTTCTAACAAGTTATTTATCATTGAAGAGCTGAACATAACTAGAAGTTAAAGTCCAGGGTATCACCCAACCAATGTTATCTATTTGACACTAAGAATGTAAGTAAACTGTCACATTTTCATTTTTAGACCCTCATTTGCATATTTCACTTGGCACACTGCGTTAATTGGTTTACTAGGAACTCTAATTATGATGTTTGTGATAAATGCAATATATGCAGCTTCCAGTATCCTCCTGTGTTTATTCCTAGTGATATTTTTACATCTATTTTCCCCATCTAAAGGAGCTGACTGGGGGAGTATATCTCAAGCATTGATTTTCCATCAAGTAAGTTACTTTCAACATTTTACTTAATTAATTAGTTTTGCGTTAAGAAATTTTATATAGGTGATCATTTGGCTTTTTCGCAGAACATTAAAAAAATATAAAGTGTATCTACTTTTACTGTAAGAAATTATGTAGCAAAAAATAGTGCAAATGGCGGTACCATAATTCGTATAAAAGGCAACTTTTTAAAGGTGCAGTTTTTCCTCTGCAGATAAATATAATCATTTAATAGTATTCATAGAAAGAATTTTGAATTTCCAGTGGTTTGATTTCAGCCTTCTATTTTTATTATTTGCGTGTAAAGGCCATCACCGATAGACTTGATTCACTTTCTGACAAGATTAAAACAATTGCTTTTGCAACTATCCTTGCATGCACTAATTCTTTTGGGTGGTGATTTTAATATAATGTTTTTTGATGTCATCCATTAGATTTGCAAAACTAACCGGTTGATATTTGGCCATAATTGCTTAGGTACTGTGTGTAACTTTTTAGGTTCGAAAATACCTTCTTTTATTAGATTCTCGTAAAGATCACGTCAAATTTTGGCGCCCTCAAGTTTTGCTTCTTGTAAACAGCCCAAGATCTGCTTGCCCTCTGATTGATTTTATAAACGATCTCAAAAAAGGAGGACTCTATGTTTTGGGACATGTGGTTAAAGGAGATGCCAATGAAGGTAAAGTCTTAATTTGCTTCTTATGTTTTTAGAAGTACACCTGTAAGGTGTTCGTAGAGATATTCTATATGAATCGCTGATTGATTATATCTGGGAAAATTACATGTCGAAGTCGGTGATTTATACCCTTCTCATTCCGAGCTAATAAGCCAATTAATGTCTGTTTTTATAGGTTTATTTATTATGTACTCTTAATGTACACACTGATAAATAGCAGTTTGCCACATTCGTAATATAATCTGTAATATGATTCAATCAGCGATCCATATGTATAGTATAACATATTTACTGGATTTTCAGACAAAACCCTATCAAAATATAAATGATTAACTTTGTTTGAAACTAAAAAATGTTATGTCAGTCGAGAAGCTCATAAGAATAGTATCTTAATGTACTGGAAAACTAGGTAGGAAAAGCAATGTGGTGAACGTTGCGTTCCAGTAACCACAGGAATTCGGGAATATGTTTTTCATTCGAATTGCACATGCCGTATTTTCGCCACTAGGAATATACAGTTAACTTTTTTGAAACGAAAACATTTTTTTCACTGTTAATAAAATCATCCAAATCTAGGCTTCGTTACGTAATACAGCCGCTTTCCCCCATAAATGCAAATTATGAACCCTATCTGTTTATATCTTTATTATTTCAATTGCAGTCCTAAACAACAGTATAGGAATAATATTACTGCCATAGCATAGGTTGGGAAAGTCATTCTCATACCGGTATTTCAGGTTGTCCAGTAACGACTACAATACATACATAGAAATAAGGAATGGTGTGGACACATTTTAACACTAACCAGAATTTTGTTTCGGTGTGTTTCGATAATTATTTAATATGAAAATGAAAAAAAAAAAACTAAAATCATGAAAAATCTACTAAATTTAACGACCTTTTCTCAAGGGGTGTTTCACTCAAGCAATAGGTGTACAAATCTCATACATTCGTGTTGCAGTCCCGCATACAGTCGATACAGTTTCATGCAGTCAAATGCAATGCATGCAGTTGTAATACAGTCTTTAGGAATTCCTTGCAGTCCCATGCAGTTATTGGTGCAGTCACACGCAGTAGCGTACATTCCATGTATCCATGTATATTCACGAGAAATCGTATGCAGTAGCGGGAAGTCGAGCGTGCAATCTTGTACAATCTTGTCACAAGACTCTACGTAGAAAGCCACACAAATGAACTTAAGTGCGCGCGCACGCACTATTCCCTTAACTTTTATTTTCAATTTTGTGTTCTTTATTTTTACATTATTTGTTGTAAGTTTTATGTGGCAGGAGCTAAAATTTATTATTGGGAATATATGCAAATGTGTATGGCTGTATCAAAGGAGGGCGAGAATTTAAGAGAGTATGGTTAATTTCCCGAATGGCCCTCCGCTCGCTTCGAAGCACAACCAAACCAAACTCACCTATACTAGCCCAAATTTAAAAAAGGACACAAGCATAACACATACACTTAAAAAAATAAATGAAACAAGTCTCGTCACCGACGGGAATCGAACCCGGGCTGCGGGCCGCGCCGTATCACAAGCACAGGATCTGACCACTGCACTAAAAACCTGCTGAAGGCAATTCACTGGACCGTAGAGACACGAGTAAATAAAAGAGTTACGGAAATAGTGCGTGAGCGCGCTTAGGTTCATTTGTGTAGCTTGCTACGCAGACGTTACTAATTTTGTCAGATATTGCTTATAAAGCGGCATCATTTGGTTTTCTTTTGGTTACATAGTAACTTTAAGGCGATTTTGTGAGGTTGTGTTTTGGTTGACACATATGAATATAATATAAAAGCCGAAAAAGATATATAATACATTTTTTATTTTTTTAGAATTTGTGCTTAGACATAATTTTGATTGGATGGTTAATGATTTTTTGTTGTATCAATTATCCCATTATAGTCAAGAGCTCATAACGAATTTTCGGTGTTTGGTTTGTTCTACAATTCGTACGGTGACCGTGATACCTTTACGATAAATAAATTGGGAACTGACGCTCTCGTGGTCTTTCATTGTACAGGGTATCCGGATTTCGTTGTACTTGCGGGGTAGCTCCATTAATTTTAAAGTTAGCAGGGTACGGTTTTCTCAACACGTTGCTGCTTTTTTGTGTAACATCTTTCGTCGGTAAACAGATTAGTCACCATCGTTCTTTAGATACAGGGTTCTCCTTGGATTTGCACTTTTGGGGCATACCTCGTATTTTGAGAACGGTTAATTATATTGCAAAGACAAAAACTGTATTTAAATATTTTAACGTACAATCAGTTTTTTCATAAAATTCATAATGGTCGATCTACAGGGTGGGCCAACAAAAACTTTACACCCCGATTTTTCTTCTTTAAAATGAAAATTTGGAAAACCCTTCGATTTCTGGTTCGTGCCTGCTTTTCAACCTTCTCCCCCTGAGAGTGATGGAGCTTCACACCTAAAATTTGAAATGGGTTTAAAAAGGAGTTGAGTGGTATCTCATTTTGAAGGTCTTTAGAACCTTATTACAACTTCCGAATTTGACGTCTCTACGCTCAGACCCGTTCATGTGAGACCTTGTCAAAATATAGAAAAAGTATTTATTTCTTAATTAATTATTACTTAACTAATGAGAGCAGTGACGACAAAGTTAGTAGATGTAATCAGTGCTGAATCTCCAGTACCATATTAAAAACTCACCCCAATTACAATGATTTAGTAATACTTTATTTCGAAGGCCCTTTGACCCTCATTACATCTACCAACTTTGTAAAAATAGTTGCTAGCTCTTATAGTTAATTAATTATTAATGAAGAAGTAACAATTTTCCAAAATGATGACTAGATGTCACATAAACAGAAATAAGAGTAGAGACGTCAAACTCGGCAGTTGTAATAATGGTCAAAAGATTTTTAAAATGAGGTATAAGACGAGCCAAAGGACATCCACACCACAGTTCCGTTGTGGAGCTTAATTAAACCAATAGAAATACACAAAAGTGACAGAATTTATACAATTTTAAAAATTTTAAAACAAAGCGAGTAACTTTTTTTGCTAAATTAGAACTGATTTTAGGCATACCCTGGGTTAATTTTAGTTGGTTGAGCCCCGGAAGGGATATGCGTTTTCTCTTGATCCGCCCATTAATTGTGGTGTGGATGTACTATTGCATCAGACGACTCCCTTTTCCATTTAAAATATTAGAGGAACTCATCACCCCTAGGGGTTGAAGTGACAAGGTTGAAAATATTTACAACAAGTGTTCCCATAGAATCAGAAATCGACGGTTCCGAGCATTCCAAAATTTCATTTTAAAGCCGGAAAACCGAGGTGTAAAGTTTTCATTAGCGCACCCTGTATAGACTAAATTTTGGTTTTCTTAAATGGGAGACCCTGTATATTTTTCCCTCGTTGTATACAGTAATGATTATACGAGTATAATATTCGATAATATTTATAACTCGGTTCTCAATTTATCTATCCTTAATCGTTGGAGTACTACCACCGTGCAAAATTGCTCATTAAATCAATCACTATAAATGCGTTATAAGCTCTCCGACTATCAGAAATATTAGCGATATGCACAAAAATGGAACACTCTACAGTCCACTGCTTTTTCGAATATTTATTTACATTCTCATGCAGTCGGTGCAGTCACCTATCATATTTATGCAATCAATGCAGTTAAATGCAATATTTATGCAGTCAAATGCAATAGATGTACAAATTTTAGTGAGTGAAACACCCCTTGCCTTTTCTAGGGCACTATTACTGGTTGAGACAGTCTGCAAACCTGGTCCCATTGATTCTAAGGGCCACTACTTTGAACTCCGATGAGTCACTAATCTTTTGCTAAATTAATGAATTTTGAATGTCTCAATATCAGAATTACTTTAAGAGATGTGTGATATTCAAAACACAATTTAGCATACCGTAATAAGTATTTTTCGTTTAGCTGTATTTTAACGAGTTCGCGGAAACTGAAAACAATAATTATCTTTAAAACATATTTGTAAAAACTAGTTTGATGGATTACAACATACTTTTAAATAATGAATTGCTTTACTTTAAAAAGAATGTTAAATTTCTAATAAAATTTTAGATGAATGAAAATTGTCAATAATTGGGGGGGGGGGGGGGAATTGAACCCCTATAACCCCCTCCACTCCTGAGTACGGCCCTGGTTGAATCGGATCCGAATTCTTGAAATTATCCGGTGGATGGTTACATTTCTTATTCGTCTAAAAGTTTTTAGCTCTTATCGTTTTGGTGAGTTGAAAAATGTAGCGTTTTTTTATCATTGGTCAGATTAAACCTGGATCCAATATAAAGGGCACCAAGATTATT
>JAEQML010062587.1:0-24203 GCA_016904865.1 Pissodes strobi | reverse complement strand
TGATTTGCGTTGAACATTCTTTTTCGTTGTATTCTTGTATAAATGAAGTTTTTTACTTCCAAGC
Organism: Pissodes strobi; assembly: GCA_016904865.1. Lineage (NCBI taxonomy): Eukaryota > Metazoa > Arthropoda > Insecta > Coleoptera > Curculionidae > Pissodes > Pissodes strobi. The sequence goes on along the minus strand of JAEQML010062587.1, from coordinate 24,139 downwards.
GGTGTTTATGTTATTGAGTTATCGCAAAGTATTTTTATTGAAACATGTGCGGTAAATCGAAACAAAGTTAAATAATTTATGCTAGCCCCGATGGGAGATAGATACATATTTAGAACTAATAGGGTTTAGCCTAATTAAAATACCACAATTGTGGTTGCGGTAGCGCAGGTAGTTTTGTACGAAACTAATTATACACAGTTATTGTCTATACTTTCCTGACCACCGTTGGTAACGGGACATCTCGAGTGCATGATTAAGATTTTCATTAACCCATATTCTCTTTAATTCCAGGAAACTATTCGGATTTTCCTTACATACAATATTTAACACGTAAGTTGTGGTTCTAAGTGAAACGTATACTCAGTTTTTGACATAAACATGTTCGTCTTCCAGCTTGGTTACAAATTATTGCACCAAAATAATTTTAGTAAACGTTATTGCCCAATGTATAGGTCTATATAATTTAGTCGCTGCTACATTTTAGACCTCCCTGGCACCGAACATTAACAAGAGATTAGAAGGTCTACTCTCAGGCGGCACTTTTGATGTAGCGCTTTCAAAGGCGAGGCGCCAGACTTTAGGCCAGAGGGGTGAAACGTGGCACGAGGCCTGAGCGGTTATCCAGCATTTCATCAGGTTCAAGGAGCAAGGAGGAAAATGCTGGGGGCGGGGCTTAGAGTGAACCTTCTATTGTTAATGTTCGGTGTTCCTAGTGTGTTTCAAAGTTGGAAATCGAACAGTTGCAATCAAGATTTCTCTTGACCTTGGATGGCGCTTATCTATTCCAGAACAAACAATATTTTATGTTTTTACCTCTATATTTAGCAATGTTAATATTCCCAGTTTTGTTGCAGACATTAATTCATTTATTTATTAATTAAGGTTACCTAAGTGCTACAAAATATGCATTCGATTGCTAGTTAACTCATGGTATGCAAAAAATTTATAAATTTTCTTCTGAACAAAACAAATATTTTTAAGTTACCTAGAACCCAATACGTAAAAAACTGTCAACTAGCAGTAGGTATAAATTATTGAAAATAAATCATTGTAAAGTATGTATATTTATAATACCTGATAAGAGTAGCAGGGAATAGTCTTTATTTTATTTTGTTTCTGACCAGCTAAACTTTCGAAATACATATATTTTTGCTCAGTGCAATTAATAAATATAAAAAGTCTGATATCTACAAATGTTGAGATACTAGAATGATTACCTACTGGAATTTTAGAGCTCATAACGAATTAAGAAATATTTGTTATATCGTTTATTATTATATCATCAACTACCATAACGAATCAAGATCCTTTTGGTCACTTGCCAAAGCTGAAAAATTAGGGTATCTGAAAGATGATGGTTCAATAGCGGAAACGGCCAAAGAAAAAGAGAACATTCTTGCCGAAATGTTTGCGTCAAATTCTACCGTAGATCCTCAAGGAAAGACTCGCCCAACTATCCCGAGAGTGAATTCCTTAATGCCAGGTCTATTATTTCGCCAACTCGAAGTGAAACGAATACTCTAAAGCCTAGACACTAACAAGGTCACAAGACCTGATGGCGTTCACGCAATAGTGCTTAAGAAATGTGCTGCTGAACTAACAGCTCTACTATGCAGGCTTTTCTCCCTATCATACAGAACTGTATGCTTTCCTTCTAGCTGGAAATGCGCTCAGGTGCAACCAATCCCGAAGAAAGGTAAAAAACGATTCCAAATAACTACCGTCCAATTGCCTTAGTTCCCATCACGTCCAAAGCCATATAGAAACTGATCAACGAATAGTTCTTAAAATATCTCGAATCGGAAGGCATCATAAGCGGTCGCCAGTATGGCTTCCGCAAGCTCAACGGGATATCTTCTCACTTACGTGATCTACCTGTAGACCACGGCCGTCCGTCGAGAGCTGCGGCGAATCTCGTGCAGTGGCTCTCGACATATCCAAATCATTTGATAGGGTGTGGCATGACGGATTGTTAAGCAAATTGAGAGCAAATGGACTACCACCAGCACTGCTTCTATAGCTTTCTAATTTCTTAAAGGATCGAAGCATCCAAGTTGGTATATTGATGGACATCTCTCGACGGTTTTTAAAATTAATGCCGAAGTTCGTCAAGGGTGTATATTACCTTCTACACTAGTACCGCTCTGTATCAATAATCTCTTAGACAGGACAAATAATTTTTTGCAGACGACAGAAATCGTATATCCTCCTTCATGTTGCGGACTCCAATGACCGCTGCTCGTTGCTAACGCGAGCGAGAAAATCAGATTGCTGCCATCAATCAAGATATGAACTCCATCGTGGAATGGGGTGAGGAAAACAATGTCCAGTTTAACGCAGGGAAGACTCAAGCAGCTGTCTTCTCAGAAAATAAAACAAACACCGCAGGACCTGACTTATCAGTGACAGGACAAACACTGACTCTGACCTCATCCATAAGCTTCTTGCTGGGCATCAACGTAGAAAACAACATGGCTTGGCGTAATCCCGTGACCAAAATCTCCAAGGCAGCAGCGCACAAAAACTAGGAGCACTCTATAGGGCAAAAAAGTTGTATACACCTCATCAGCTTTTATTGCTCTATAATGCCGAGATAAAATAATCTCTGGAATACTGTTCCCATGTGTGGAGCTCGGCACCTGCTCAAGATATTGGACTCCATACAGAGGAGAGCAGTCCGTCATGTGGATAACCCAAAGTTGACTAAATACCTTCATAGCATTGAACATCAAAGAAAAATGGCGGACTTTTCTCTTTGCTATCGATACTACTACGGAAGGTGTTCGATTGAGCTGGCACTAATGATTCTGCCCAGAGCTGTACCAAACAGATTCAACCATTAGACACAAGCTGCTCACCAACATGCCATTCGTTTGCGAACACTTAGGACGTCACTGTTGCGGGACTTCTTTATCTGGAGCTCTACTCACCGCTTGAGTGGTAGAGGATTTTCATTTTGTGTGTATGACGAACATGAAAAAGACATATATTTAAAGTAATATGTGGTATTCCACTATTTAAGCTAACGCATAGAAACTGAATTCGTCCAAAAAGATTTTTCTGGTAGGTCTATGGATTAATTTCCAAGCAATGGTTTGTGGGAACCTTTAGAAGGAGTTCATGGTAATTTTTTAGCGTGTCATTAGCCTCTAGAAACATTTGTGGTGCAAAGTACACCACAATCAACAGTCTTTAAGATACATCTTTATAAGTTGATATGCATTATTGCCAAAGCCCAAGGCCAAAGTACTGTAAGACAGCCAGAAAAAAAATCTCTCAAAGACCTTGGAGTAGTACTATAGTATAACAGGGACAGAGCATGTGTGTGGACTGCAAAGCCTTGAAGTACACCTCATTGAATCGAAAACCAAACTTTATACATGGTTTGCTTAAAAGCATGCAACCCTATGGGAGACTTTTTATTAACAATTACTCAAGGAAATATCATTCTCAATAAAAACGGGCTTCTCAAGGATAACGTAGCACTATTATTGACAAGGCTCTATTGAAGGAGCGAAAAAAATATACCAATGTAACCTTGCAAAATTAAAAATCTTTAAACACACGTTTTTGGTTAAAATACATGAAGTTTTTTATTTCCACAAATAATCTGCTAAATTAAAGTTGAGAAAAATTAAAAAGCGCCCTGTGCGATTTTTTTATATAGGTCTCTTGCTCGTATTTTATTATTATGAAGTAAAATTTGGCCTCTCGGGTCACACTGCCTTTATGGAGAAAATTCACTCATCCTAGACATCTTGGATATCAGAGGGATTAAGCTTCTCAGGTTATCAGGCTAGTTTGGGTAGATATCTTTCAAAAAGCTTATATTCGTCGTTTTCGATAAAAATTCTCGGAACGTATTTCTATTAGGGATTCTGATCGGTATGAAGAAATTTCACTTTTCTCGAGGTCTCTTAATGGATGATTTTGTTAATCGAGTAATGTCTTTTCTATAGCATACGCCTGGTATTTTCCAATTAAATGCTCTATTGTCTCTTGGGTTTGGCATGCATGTCGGCATATGTCCGCTCCATGGATTTTTGACGACATGCTTCAGTTGATGGAAGCACATGATCCAGAAGGGCAACAGAAATCCCTAAGTTTGTTTGTCAATATTGTTATGGGTGACATCCCTGCCATAAAGTAGCTTTTCCGTCCAGGTGAGCTTTCTGAAAATAAGACTGAATTGGTTATTTGACTTATTCAAGTTTTGGTTTATTGGCTTATATTTTCCACGGTGTGAGCATATTCCAGCTTATTTAGTGCTAAAGGATTTTGTATTAGAAGAACGTTTTAATATATTATGATATATGAACATCGTATTTAAGGTTTTGGTGCATTGCTACTTTAAGGTGTCTTTGTTCGATGACTGCCTTTATCTAAACACCCTAGAATATGCCCGAACTATTTGGACCCATGTGTGGAACAATGCATAAGATTTTGATCTTGATAACCAGCTTACACACCATGGCTCTGGCCAGTGGCGTAGCCAAAGGGGCGATTGCCCTATTAAAACTAGCTAGCTCTAGCTAAAACTAGCCACGCCACTGTGCCCAGCACTGTGACAACCCAGCCCAACACAAGGGTTTTCTTATACAGTTTTTAGAATATTCCTAATTTATAATATGTAAAAAACGTTAATTTGCATGCTATGGTAGATGCAATATACGCAAATTTTCGCCTGAGGCGCAATTTTACCTCAGCTGTACTTATGATTCTTACCTCCGCAACAACACCTTTATGGCCCAACCCAGCTGGAATAAATTTGCCACTGCATTCTTTTGATCCACTTGTACAAAAACCTGGTTATGCCACTGACTCTAGTAGCCTGAAATCGCTTAAAAAGCTATGAAGATGCAGGTTGGGATTGCATCAACGAAAAACGAGATGTTCGTTATTACCTGGGGGCATAAGGGGCTGATATAGATTACAATGAGCATGGGTTTCAGTACTATCCCCTACAACACCCCACCATTTGCTGGGCGAGATTCACAATGACATTCAGTTGTTTGTAATTACAATATCCTGCCTCTAAAAAAAGTTGTCCAATCAGGCATGCAAGTTTTGCTCTGAACCCTGTATGGTCTAATTTATCAGTCCTAAAATTTTCCATATTTTTAAAACGATGAAATGTCAAGCTTAGTGTCCTGCCGCTGAAAAAAACATACCGGCGTCCTTTTTTTATATTGGAATGACTATTGCTTTTGTCACTAACAACGTGTCCCAATACATTTTTTACTACTACTACTACTACTACTACTACTTTAGTTTCATATCACATGCAATAACATCCGGTCCTAGACTTTTTCATAGTTTATCTGCAGTTTCTATGATTTTTATGTTCTCGACCGACTTTTCTGATTTTATTCTCTAGAGTAGGGTCCCGAAAGTTTGCTCTTATCTCGTGTATAAAGATCTTTTAGAATTCTCAAACAAGCGATTAAGCGATGGTCTCGTTGGTGCCAAAATCCTCTAGAAGAAGGTAAGATACTGCGAATGTAGGTTTCAGCTCAAAACTCGTACCTTTTCCTCTTTAAAGTAGGTAACATTGAACTATCTCTAAGATTTTATACCAATTGAATTCATTTAGCCAGCAGTTTCTTTTGAATTGAACTGCAGTCATCTTCACTATTAAAATATGATCATTTTTGTATAGCGTCTATCCAATATATCTTGAGGAATATTAGCTAAAAAGGAGCAGACACTAAGTTTTTACTTGACAAGTTTACACGAAAACTCTCTTAGTTTCAGCTTAAAGTTGACACTATGAACTTCACTTTCTGCTTTGCAACTTTTCACCGAAAATAATATTGTCTCCTTTTACCTTTTAGAACATAAATTTCTATTTAATATTTATCCTATTGGAAGCTGAGAATGACAGTAATATATATTTAGGTATCTATTTTTTTCACAGGATTTATAAAAAGTATTATTTCAATCCTGTTGTATAGTAGTATATTTACGTCCTGATTTGAAGCTTTTAATTTTAATAAAGATATTTTTAATACTCAATTTCAGAAGTTAGTTAATTTAAAAATAACTTTTTCTTTGCCATCAAAAGCTGTTTTTATACTTAGCTGATTGTTGTCATAAAATACCATTTCAGGATTCCATATGAATATTATTGTTAATTTTTCACGTTTGAAGAAAAATCAGTATATTTTGTTCGTAGTAGAACTGACTTTCTATAGCTCGTCTGGTAGTTCAGATCCTACAAATAACTTCAACATCTGCTCCTAATACCCATATATCATACTATTTTCGTGAACAAAACAGATTATGTGCATTTTACTTGCCTCGCAGTATCTGCACTATAATTTTATTAGCACTCTCTTTCTCCTACAGATCTAATTGTGCACATTTTGAGCATGTATGAACTCTAAAACAATAGCAATTTATGGAAGTCAGTGTTGATTACCTAGAAAGATAGATAAATAAATGCAAAGAGTTGTAGTAGACTTGCTAAAACGAAATAATCCTCAATTTGTAATATCAAATTTAATATGAGCCTCTATATGCAAATATGTTTAATTACAACAGTTTACGGCGTTCAAATCTCAAACTGGAATGAATATTTAGGAAACGTATGCGCTTCGAACTAGGTTTGAACATCCCAGTTATCGCAAATTACTAATTTTGCTCCCGCTGTATGATGCGACACTGCCTACTGCTTTATTAATGTTGCCTTGTTTTACACTATTTCTTAAAAACAGTTAGGCAATAGGTATAATTAACCTATGGTATATTCTTAATCTGATATTATTCTATTTTTAACGCAGGAAGATAACAAGAAAATTTGAGGGGTCATAAAAAAATTTATAGGAGGCATTAATTCCCAGCGGAACCTTAGAAAGTTGGTAAGAGATATAAAGACCCTAAATGTCAGTATAAAAATACGCAAAAATTATGTGTTAAACCGCCCTTAACTGAAGTGATTAGATAAACCTATCACTTAGTAAAGTTCTAGCTAACATAATTTTAAACTTTGTTTCACATATTCTTTTCATGTCTGTGATAAAATCAATTTGATTTTAGTAAAGGATCTCAAATGATAAACAACATTTTTACAGAGTTTCCATCAGTGACTTTAGGAAGCTGCATAAAAAAGCATTGTGAAATAGGATAATCTGGTATAATTAAAGCATAAAATAAGATAAAATTAAAGCTACATATACATTTTTATGGCTTTTAAATTATCGTGCTTTCGATGACTAAAAATCTAGTCGCTCATATTATTTGTCTTTAACAGAAAGTACAGCGACAAAGTAGCGAGTACAGGACTGAAAAGTGAAAATACTTTCCTTAAAATTTACCGACGGCTCGACATTTATTTCACATCCTTTTTAAGCTTGCAGATGTAGGAACAAATACGTTAAGACGTCAATTTATACAGTTAAACAATTACTAAAAAATAATATAGCAAACATTTTTCAAGTTTGTATAAACTGTCAATCCTTACTAGGAACGCATAATAATTAAAATCTGAACAAAGGCTTATCCAATTAAAACTAGAATTTTTGGTTAAACTGTACACGAACAAAACCTTTTCCATGAAGACACATAGGAATGAATACACGATATATGCCAGCATTACCAAATAAACTAATTATATAACAACTTCTTGTTCTTCTCATTATGTTTCCAAGTTAACTACCACTTCCTTAAAAAGTTTTGCCTATCTTAGTCATGCGAAACAAATCTCTTTCTTCCTTCCGATGCATTTTCTCCCGTCCACCATCTCCTGCATTATTTTTTTCCGATCCATACGCAATGTATGCTAAGTTATGGACTTCAATTATTATCGCAATATGTTTTTTATTATTTGTCCTCCAATATTTACATTTGTTTTGTCTTTATGTAATAATTATTATAAAACAACTGCTGACTGTTTCAGCATAATATGTTTGTGATAATTTTATTATAGGTGTTACCCATTTCGATATTTGTTCGTTCTCCTATTAATTTAATATACTGCATGCGGTAAGCTTTTTAAAAATCAATGAACATATTGTTTTCTTATGTTCTCAAATCACTACGAAATTCAAACTGTGTTTGATCAAGGTCTTCTGCACATCTATTATACGTTTTTGTTAAGTTTTCAGACAGTGGCTAAGTTCGTGTATTTTTTTTGTTGGCAGTGGTATAAATATTGATTTTAGCCACTCTTCTGAACATTCACCCATTTTTGGCTTGCTAGATGGACTATTTCATGCAACCAATTTTTTTTGCTCTTTCTTCCTTCTTGCCAAGGACATCTTTTCCCAGCTTTCATTACGGTGTTTCTACTTCCATATTTAGTCGTTGTTAGAGATACCGGTTTTGTTTTTTTAAGGGTCCCTCTCAACGTTTATTGGTTTCTATGTATGTTTTTAAGCTTTGTGTCAACTTTTGTCAGTAGCAAGTTGTGATCGGTGTACTCAGTTTCGTTTTTTTTTATTGTTTTGTATATTCTGTTATTCTGATTGTCTTTAGGTAAAATTTACATATACAGTCTTCTTGGTGGAATATCATAGATATTATATATGATCGCGATTTTTTTCCTGACACAATTGAACCAGTCTGACTTCCCTTTCATTTCTTAGTTCCAGCTCAAACTTCCCAACTGGATTGTCGACTTTTTCTTTCTCGAATTGCGCGTTGAGCTCGTTGACAATATGCACTCTTGCTTTTATTTACAACATATCTACTTAACGTTTAAAAAATAATAATTATGCAATTTTGCTAATGACAAATCTCTGGTCGTTTAATCTAAACTGCTGGGATATCGCTACCACAATAAATTACAGTTTTTGCCAAGTATCAACTGTATTACATATTATTCTTTTTAATTTTTGATTATTGACAAATATTTAACCTATTAATAAATACCGATTAAAAAAGATGATAGCACAGAGAAGTAAAAAAAATATATGCAATTTTTTCCCTGAGATTTAAGAGATATAACAGTGCTTAAATCATAAAAAGTTTAAGGTTTTAAAGCTCAAGAAAATACCACTGCGAAATCTAAAAAATTCCAATTGGTTCCGGGCATATTCGTTTAATTTTTTTGCTGAGTTTATTTCAAGAGATTTTTGAAAATAAGTTATACTTTCCCATGACCACTTTTTCCCCTCTACAAGATGGCGATATTTAATTTGAAATCCTACGGGTCACCATATCAACTTATTTTTTTTTAAAGACGGCTCCGATGTCAAAGTTTTGACGGGCTTTTCATTCTAAATTCAACAGTGTACCACAAGTTGTGGTTTAGTTATGTTTTACACCTTTTTTCAGCATTATTAAAAGTTTTCTATGATTCTAACCTCCCTCGTAGAACATAATATGTCTATTTCAATTAATTAAAAATCATTCTTGATTTTTTTTAATGCTGCTTGCCATTAAGTAATATGAATAATCAATAATTATTTATTAATTACTACTAAACACGAACAAGTAATAATAACAAACGAGGATATAACACGGATAATAATAAAGCTAACATCAGAAGAGTAAAATCTAAGTTCGTACGAGGTGTTCAAAAAAATTACCCTCATTCTCTAAACATTAATAGCATCTCATTACTGTAGATTCTAAAACATTAGTCAGCCTAACTGGGGTTATACTTTGGAAAGCTTCAAGCACCAATCTTCCAAGCTCTTGGTTTGTTTCAAAGTTTTCCTTATAAACGTAATTTCCGACATACCTCCAAAGAAAGAAATCTTGGGTGAACGTACTGGCCCTGGCCATCGCGTTTCGGAATACGCGCTTATAATTTCTGCTAGGCGCATATTATCCAAGGTTTTTTTTCTAAATTACTTTGTAGTAAATTGAGATAGCGCTGCGAGTTTAAATTATGACGGTAAAAAATGGGTCAATTATTCGCGACACTGATTGAATCCAAAACGGTGTTGGTATCTTGTTTCTTTAACTAAGTGTGGATTTTCTGTGGCTTAGTAATGTTCATTTCTTCTATTAAAAATACCATTTTTGTAACCATGCGCACATCAGACCATGTTATCTGATAAGGAAGATCTTCATTTTCCTGACATTCTCGTGTGTACCATTCGCAGAATGTTCGACTCCTTACTGCATCACCGGTAGAGACCGACCGAATTTCGGTTTCGGTTTTCGGCCATTTACGTCCAAAATATCCTTTTCGGCCGAATTTCGTTTTCGGCCGAAAAAAAAGAAACTTTTCCGCCGCGAAGCCCAAAAAAATTATTGGTGGTCTTGTCGCATGTATCACTTCTGCTAGCTGACCAGGATCACATAACAAGGTGGTTACTTCCGCTTCGTTCGCGGTTGAGTCAGCACACTACCGACTGCACTATGGCAGCATGGTGGGGATGATCGTCGAACTTACGGAACTTACAAGGAACGCAATGATAATAATAAAGCGAATACGAATCGAATAAGCTATATATGACCATTGACGAGGCATTTGCCAGAGGGCAGAGTGAGATTTGATTTCTATTTCGCGTGAAGTGAAGAAGCACGTGGTTTCTTCCTGATATTTTATTTGTAATCGTATTGGTTTTTATCTATCTATTTGAAATTTCTGTTCTTTTCCGTTTTCGATTTTATAACCGAATTTCGTTTCGGTTTCCGGCCGAAAACGAACTTTATTCCGAATTTCGTTTTCGGTTTTCGGCCGAAAAAGAACTTTATGCCGAAATTCGTTTCCGATTTCGGCCGAGAAGAAAAAACGGTTTTCGGTTGGTCTCTAATCACCGGGAGTAAGTCCTTGACAAATTCTGTATTTACAGTGATGAAATCTTTGTTTTTTCAAAATAAAATGTGGTGTTGATTTCGATTTTCTTAATTTGAAAATACGCGTTTCATATTTGTATAATGCATATTAGATGTAAGTATTTAACAGACTTAATTAGATGAAAGATGGAACCAACTGTAAATAACAACAAGAAAATGGTTTTAAATAAAATAATGTTAAAGTCAATGTCAAGCTTTCTGCATGCATCTCTACGACGATCATTTTAATCCAAATCCTACTTTCTTCTAGAATGTAAGCAGACAACACATTCAAATTTAAGGATCCCGAAAATAAATTTTGTGCATTTTTAGTAGTAATTAGTAATTTATTGATTATTTATCTAATTTAATTGTAAATCGCAAAATAAAAAATAATAATCAATAGCGTTGTTTTTAACAAATTGAAATAATTTACAACATAAAGTTCTACAAGGCAGGTACGAATCGTAGAAAACTTTTAATAATACGCACAAAGATGTAAAACATAACCAAACCACAACTTGTGTTACACTGTTGAATACAGAATTGAAAGCCCTTCAAGAATCTAGCATCAGAAAATCAGAGCCGTATTTAAAAAAATTAAGTTGATATTGAAGGCCAAGAGACGAAATGTCGGATTTTAAATTCAATATCGCCATCTTGTAGAACGGAAAAAGTGCCATGGATATATTTTTTTTTAAATCAAGAGATAAACCCAGTAAAAAAATAAATCCATTTTGCAAAAATTCAGTTTTTCACGGATATCTCCGAAGCCAATCGGATTTTTTTAGATTTCTAAGCGGCATTTTATTGAGGGTTAAAACATACATTTTTTAAATAATTTAAGCTTCGTTGTAAGAGATACTATACTAATAAAAAGAGAACAGAGAGTCATTATACTCAATACGTCATTTCTTTTTATGGAAGAACAATAGTGACTAATTTTCAATTACGAATGTTTTACAACAACAACAGAGCCATTATTTACTTTAAGAAAATGTTCCTTTAAATTGCGTTTTATAGTAGAGAATAAAACAGTTCAATTTTGGAACATGCGGTTAATTTTTTTTAAATCGTGTTTTTGTATCAATTTGATGTGAGTTTTTCATACAAAACGCCAGTGAATTTTTAAGTAGAGTAAGTATATTTTTTGGTACTGGCATAGCCTAAAGAAGAATATAGCTGCGACACTTAAGCGCGGCACCTTTGACAAGCGAGGACCAACTTTATCACTATGTAGTGGAGAGGAAATAAATAAATCTAACTTGACGTCAACCCCACGGCAATCTTTAGTGAACTGAGCCGTACTCACATTTTTTGGGACTTTATATACTAAAATTGTTACTCTCCCTTATTATTTTATTTAAACTTTCACTACAAAATATATGATTTATAAAATACTGCTTGTTTCGAGTAGAGAATAACCAATTTTTTAACGATCAAAAAAACTGCATAAAGAGGGCCGGATATTTATTTAAACATTACACCTGAAAGAAATATTTAAAAATGTCTTTTTGAAATGAAATTAAGAATGGCGAATGTAGATTACTTGTAGTATGTACAGCATTCTTGAAAGGAAAGTCAATTACCTAAAGAAAAATATAATTGAGTTACATATATTATTTTGATAAATTACGATCAATAGAAAATTATTTATTTTTGAACGTTATAACACATATATAATAAATTGAAATTGAAATAAACTAAAATGAATATAACTAATAGAATATAAGCTCCAAGATAATCTTCAAATATCAACAAGATCTATACACAACAAAAGTTTTTTTATATGAGATATTATATTGCACAAGTAGTTACGGTTTTAGACGAACTTGTGAAGATCTGCAATAATAATTTTGAAAATTTTGATTTATCTAGCTTAAAAAAGATCTTATATAAGTACATAGTTTTGTTTTGTATAGATTCTTAGCAACCTGCACAATTTTATAAACGTATTATGTACGATTTTGCATATTTTTTCGTAACAGCTTTTATTCATCTCGTGTATAATATCCTATACCTATCTTTAGATGTGTACGAAATATTGACAGTTGAAGGTCGGGCATTTTGACATTTTGACAAGCTTTAAAATCTAAACCGCACGAGATCAAAGAAAACGGTTTGCTTAGGTTTTCATGAGCTATCGAATGACAGTAACTTTGAATCTAACCCGCGGATAAAATTAACCGGAACTTTTAAACCTCCGGTTAAATTCAAAGTCACTGTCATTCGATAGCTTATAAAACCCAAGATAGAAATGTGCAAACCGTTTTCTTTGATCTCGTGCGGTTTAGATTTTAAAGCCTGTCAAAATGCCCGACTTTCAACTGTCAATATTTCGTAAACAGCTAAAGATAGGTATAGGATAATATACACGAAATGTGTTTAGATTTCACTAGAGAGTCCAAAAATGTAGTAATATACAGGGTGTTCTATTTAAAAAAAAGAGTAGGCTTATATGCCAGAAAGTTGTTAGTGTTTTGTTTTATATGTAACCTAGAAAAAAACTTGGCTACCAACCCTACATTTTGCTTTTTTGTTTACCTTAATATCTTTAAAAATCAAAAAGTTACAGCAAATCAAAATGTTATCAAGGTGCTGATGAAATCTGAAATAATGAATATATCTGGATAACGACAGACTTTTACGAAAAACAACCAGCAAAAACAATGTTTTTGAGACTTACACCTTTATTGTAGAATCCGAACTATTTATTGTCAAACGAAATGTTTTCCACTTTCTTATCTTCCACATAACCACAACCTGGAAAATACTCCCCACCAAACCGAGAATTTGGTATTTCTAGATAGATACTAAATAGCTAACTAAGATAAGAAGATGCAAATCATTTCGCTCTAAGTTAAACCGATCAAATTCTACAGGGGTTAAAAGTTACAACAATTTCAAAGTTAGTGTTTGAAAACAGTTGCATTTAAATGTAAGGAATGCTATTCGACATGCTACATGAAATATATCTAGAATTTTTAGAATAATTCGAAAATCGGAAAATATGTCCCGCTCTTTTGAGACCTTGTATATTGAAATATAATTCAAAAATATTGTCATACTAAAATCAACATGGCTAAATGATGAAATGGTTGTAAGACTAATAAAAAAAAGGATATTTCACAACTCATATTGAATTTATTTTTTGCTTTAACGTCTTGTGAAAATATACATGTTATTTCTATAAAATGTGTATACATATATATTTTATGAATGTTTCCATATTATTAATTTTCGATTATTTTTGGACTCTTTAAATTTTGTAACCTATTCCGATACGTTTTAGTCCGTTTTGGTTGCTTTTGATTAGTTTTGGTTAGTTCAATCAGCTTTCGTTTAGTTTTAATTTATTTTAGTCATAACCAATTTTAATGTTTTTGGTTAGTCGCCAAAATTGTGTCGTTCAATCAACTTTCGATTACTTTCGGTGCCGATACGATATTACCAATTTTAGTGTTTAGGTTAGTCGCCAAAATTGAGTTAATCTGGGTTAGTTTTAACTTACTTCAATATTGTAAAACTATTCCGATACGTTTTAGCCCGTTTTGGTACTTTTGGTTTGTTTTGGTTAGCCTTTCAATCAAATTTTGGTTACTTTCAATTAGTTCCAATTTATTTTAGTTATTTGAACCGGTTCCGATACGATATAACCAATTTAAATGTTTTTAATTAAATTAAGTTAGTCGCCAAAGTCGGTTAATTTCGGTTAGTTTCAACTTACTTTAATATTTTTAATCTGTTACGATACGTTTTAGCCCTTTTTGATGCTTTTGGATACTTTTTGTTAGTCGTTCAATCGACTTTCGGTTAATTTTAGTTTTAATTTATTTTAATCATTGAACCGGTTCCGATACGTTATAACCAAATTTAAAGTTTTTGATTACCTACTTTAGTATTTTTAATCTGTTCCGATACGTATTAGACCGTTTTGGTGCTTTTAGTTACTTTTGATTAGTCATTCAGTCAACTTTCGGTAACTTTCACTTAGTTCCAATTTATTTTAGTCATTGGAACCGGTTCCGATACGTTATAACCAATTTAATTGCGTTTGGTTAATGTTAACCAAAATTCGGTTAGTTTCAACTTACTTTCGTTCAATACTTTCGGTTAATTTCAGTTAGTTTTAATTTATTTTAGTCATTGGAATCGGTTCCGATACGCTATAACCAATTTTAATGTATTTGGTTACTTGCCAATATTCGGTTAATTTGGGTTAGTTTTAATTTACTTTAATATTTCTGTTGCGATACGTTTTAGCCCGTTTTGGTGCTTTTTAGTTACTTTTGGTTAGTCATTCAATCAACTTTCGGTTACTTTCATTTAGTTTCAATTTATTTTAGTCATTTGAATCGGTTCCGATATGTTATAATCAAATTTAATGTTTTTGGTTAGTCGCTTAAATTCGTTTCGTTTTGGTTAGTTTTAACTTACTTTAGTTTTTGTAACCTGTTACGATACGTTTTAGCCTGTTTTGATGCTTATGGTTACTTTTGGCTAGCTTTGGTTAGTCGTTCAATTAACTTTCGGTTAGTTTCAGTTAGTTCCAATTTATTTTAGTCATTTGCATTTGAACCGATTCCAATACCTTATGATTAAATTTAAGTTTAAATAAACAGTTTACTAACTAGCTGCACAACTCTGCCGTCCTTTTACCATTTTAACACATAAACATTAACTTATTTATATAACTATAACATACAAACAAAACAATATATACACATAACGATAGTCTATTTACCCAAATAACAAATCTTTTTCAATTTTAATTCCTATGAAAATTTATTGCACTCCGGCCCAGGTAAGCGCGTATGATTGGCATCGAGTTCCAACTGCGTAGTGTCCTCGCACTCCTCGCTTCAGTGCGCTTTAGGGAGAAAATTTTATTCCGAACCCCGCTAAACGAGCCGAGTGTCGCGGCTATTTCTTCTTTAGGCTATGGTACTGGCTTTTAGGAACTGTCCTTTGAATTATATTTTTAAATTAATTTAAGCAATAAAGTATACTATTTTACTGCTATGTATAAGGGAAAAATTACTAGTTTTAGTGTTTGTATTCTTCAGACCAGAAAACTTTAGAGGCTCTTACACTAATTAAGTCAAGCAATCTAACTTTCCAGTAGCGTGATCAGCTATGCGTGATTAACTACATTGTTCTAAGCAAATAATCCATACAAACTACATTAACTAATAATTGCCATAGGTCTAAGGAGTTATTATAAGCGTTATAGGTGTATTGTGAAACTAAGTAATTATTAGTTATTACTTATTAGCGATAGAATAAAGGGCCTATAATCCGCATATTGTTCTACGTTTGATGATTTGAGACATTAAATGGTCTGTGTACACGAATTAAATATTTGGTCTAGCTTATATAAACAGCGACTAACCTATATTAACTCGATAGAAAGTAGATATACACCTAGCGAAAAGGGGCGTAAAATTTAATTGATTCTATCTATTATTAATGAGTATAGGTACTTACAAATAATACAGGGTGTCCCAGCGAAATGTTCCCTAATTTGAGAGCTTGCATCTTCAAAAGTAAATTAGATCGAATGATGCGGTTTATACTAATTATTTTCACGCCTCCGTAAGTTTTTCTGGGTGGTCATTGCTTTTAGTTTATTGTTACAGGGTTGCCAATAAAAATTGTACATTTTTATTCCTTTAAATATTTGTTATTTTAAATGGCCAGGTACTTTTCCGACAAATACACCTTTACAGTTTACAAAAAAATTAAATAAATGTTGTATTTGATTCACTAAAACACATTTATAAGATATAAACTTTAAATTCTCAAATGAGTTTGGCAATATTTTCGGCTCAATATGACAATTCTGATACTTATTTTCAATTCATCTTACGATTGCGGAATATGCGTATAACAACTATCTTCGAAAAAGTCGGGGATCGTTAAATCTGGGGACCGAGGTGGCCATTTTATAGGCCCCCTCACCCTATACGTCCTTGGCCAAATGTTTTTGCTACCGATCTTCTGGTTATGTGTGAAAATGCAGTGTAGATCCATCTTAATGGAAATATGTCTTCTTTAAGACCGTCTTGTTCCAGTTGAGGATATAAAAAATTTCCAGCATATCAGTGTGAGTTACACCAGTAACTAAGGGTTCCAGGAAGAAATGTTTTGTTCCGATAAAGCACACCAAACCCTTTCAAGTGGCCAGCCATCCCAAGAAATAGTCAGGGCAAGCTCTAGTGTGATTCTAAACGCGAGCCACGCGAGTCTTTTGGTTTAGTCCGAGAGTGTTACGAAAAATAATTAATCTTTATTTTATTTTTGTTAAAAATGCCTGGTTATAAGTGCCTTTATTTGAATTGTTCCACTAGAAGCGGTGGCGAAAAATCATTATTTAAATTACCCCGCGATCCCGAAAGGTATGTATAAATCTTGTTTAATGCACATTCCAGCACACTTATTTCCAAAATTATTGCATATTTTAAAATCGAGTGGGCACGAAATTCAATTATTATTAAATCTGAAAACTGGCAGATACAATGTTATAGTTAAATCTTTTTTAAATCCAACTAATGTTATACAGTGTCCGCCAGAATATTGGCCACATATGGGAATTTTTTTTATTATTATGATATCAGAACTTTTGTTTTAACCAATCTATTCTGCATGTCTGACAATCTAAAAATGCATTTTAACATTGAAAATGTTTCTGGTTTCCTAGTATAGGGCCTCAAATCGTGAACAAGTGCATGCTACATTTGCCATATTCATGACGTCATACGCGTGAGAGATCGTGTAAGTTTGTTTATTTAAACCTAAATTTGATTATAACGTATCGGAATCGCTTCAAATAACTAAAATAAATTGGAACTAACTGAAACTAACCGAAAGTTTAATAAACGACTAACCAAAACTAACCAAAAGCACCAAAACGGGCTAAAACGTATCGGAACAGGTTACAAAAATTGAAGTAAGTTAAAACTAATCAAAACGACCGAATTTTGGCGACTAACCAAAACTAACCGAAAACATTAAATTTGATTATAACGTGTCGGAACCGGTTCAAATCACTAAAAAAATTAGAACTAACTGAAACTAACCGAAAGTTGATTGGACCACTAACCAAAACTAACCATAAGCGCCAAAACGGGCTAAAACCACAGATTTATATACGCTATTCGCGTAGCGTATATAGATCTGTGCTAAAACCGATCGGAACAGGTTACAAAAATTAAAGTATGTTAAAATTAACCAAAACGAACCGAATTTTGGCGACTAACGAAAACAAACCACAAACATTAAATTTGATTATAACGTATCGGAACCGGTTCAAGTGACTAAAATAATTTGGAACTAACTTAAAGTAACCGAAAGTTGATTGAATGAGTAACCAAAACTAACCAAAGGTAACTAAAAGCACCAAAACGGGCTAAAACTTATCAGAACACATTACAAATGTTAAGTTAAAACTAACCTAAATTAACCGGATTTTGGCGACTAACCAAAACTAATCAAACACATTAAAATTGCTTATAATGTACCGGAACCGGTTCAATTGACTAAAATATAATAAAACTTTACCGAAAGTTGATTGAACAACTAACTAACCAAAAGTAACCAAAAGCACCAAAACGGGCTAAAATGCAGCGAAATAGATTAAAAATATTGAAGTAAATTCAAACTAACCCAAATTAACCGAATTTTGGTGACTAACCAAAACTAACTAAAAAGATTAAAAATGCTTATAACGTCTCGGTACCGGTTCAAATGACTAAAATAAATTGGAACTAACTGAATTTTACCTAAAGTTGATTGAACGATTAACCAAAAGTAAGTAAGTAAGTCAAATCGGGCTAAATCGTATCGAAATAGATTAAAAATATTAAAACTAACCCAAATTAACCGAATTTTGGTGACTAACCAAAAATAACCAAAAACACTAAAATTGTTTATGACGTATCGCAACTGGTTAAAATGATTAAAATAAATTAATTACAACTGAAATTAACTGACAGTTGATTGAACGACTAACCAAGACTAACCAAAAGCATCAGAAAGGGATAAAACATATCGGAACATATTAAAAATATTAAGGTAAGTGGAAACTAATTTTAATTAACCGAATTTTGGCGACTAACTAAAATTAACCAAAACATTAAAATTGGTTATGACGTATCGGATCCGGTTCTAATGCCTGAAATAAATTAAAACTAACTAAAACTGATTAAATGACTAACCAAAACTAATCAAAAGTAACCATAAACACCAAAAAGGGCTAAAACGTATCGGAACTGATTAAAGGTATTAAAATAAGTAACTAACCCAAATTAACCGAATTTTGGCGACTAACTAAAATGAACCAAAATATTAAAATTGGTTATAAGTTATAACGTATCGGATCCGGTTCAAATGACTGAAATAAATTAAAACTAATTAAAACTAACCGAAAGCTGATTGAATGACTAACCAAAACTAATCAAAAGTAACCATAAACACCAAAAAGGGCTAAACCTGTCGGAACTGATAAAAGGTATTAAAATAAGAAACTAACCCAAATTAACCGAATTTTGGCGACTAACTAAAATTAACCAAAAACGTTTAAATTGGTTATAACGTATCGGAACTTGTTCAATTGACTGAAATAAATTGGAACTGGCTGAAAGTAGCAGAATGTTGATTGAATGACTAACCAAAAGTAACTAAAAGCACCAAAACAGGCTAAAACGTATCGAAATAGATTAAAACTATGGAAGTAAGTTAAAACTAATACAAATTAACCTAATTTTGGTGACTAACAAAAAACTAAAATTGGGTATAACGTATCGGAACTTGTTCAAATGACTAAAATAAATTAAAACTAACTGAAAATTAACCTTTTTTGATGCTTTTGTTTACTTTTGGTTAATCGTTTAACCAAATTTCGTTTAATTTCAGTTAGTTTTAATTTAATTTAGTCATTTGATTATTACCAATTTTAATTTTTTTGGTTAGTTTTGGTTAGTCGTTCAATCAAATTCCGGTTACTTTCAGTTAGTTTCATTTTATTTTCGTCATTTGAACCGGTTGCGATACGTTATAACCAGTTTAAATGTTTTTGGTCATTTAAGTTAGTCGCCAGATTTCGGTTAAATTCAACTTAATCTAATATTTCTAATCTGTGCCGATACGTTTTAGCCCTTTTTGGGCTTTTGGATACTTTTGGTTTGTTTTGGTTAATTGTTCAATACATTTTCGGTTGATTTCAATTAGTTTTAAATTATTTTAGTCATTTGAACCAGTTCCGATACGTTATAATCAATTTTAATGTTTTTGGTTAGTTTTGGTTAGTTATTAAATCGACTTTCGGTTACTTTTAGCTAGTTCCAATTTATATTAGTCGTTTGAATCGGTTCCGATATGTTTTAATCAAACTTAATGTTTAGGTTAGTTTTGGTTAGTCCTTAAAATTTGGCTCGTTTTGGTAAGTTTTAACTTATTTTAATGTTTGTAACCTGTTCCGATACGTTTTAGCCCGTTTTGGTGTTTTTGGTTACTTTTGGATACTCGTTCAATCAACTTTCGGTTAGTTTCAGTTAGTTCCAATTTATTTTAGTCATTTGAACGGATTCCGATACCTTATGATCAAATTTAAGTTTAAATAAACAAACTAACAGGATCTCTCACGCGTATGACGTCATGTGGCAAATGTAGCATGTACTTTTTCATTATTTGAGGCCCTACATTAGGATAACAGAAACATTTTCAATGTTAAAATATCCTTAAATCTGCATACAATAAAGCGTATTAAGGGAATTTCTGTAAAAAAGTCAGAGCAGCCATAATAACAAAAGATTTCCATGACCGCCTGTTGGGAAAAAAGAAAATGAATGGCTATTGCAAATTTTTATTTCTCCTGAATCAGTCCACCAACAAAACACGTTTTCATTTAATTGGTGCAGACCAACTATTTTAATTTTGAAGAACAATTCTATAATCATACCCAGATTATTTGGTGCAGGCCGCGTATAACCGCCACGTCAAGGTCAAAGTTGGCTGGCGAGGAATTTGCCGATCTTTTGCATCTGGTGTGGGTTTATCTGGGCCTTAGGCAACGGAATACTTAAAAGGCTATCTATGAGGGCTAAGATATACTCAAATTTAAAATTGTATTGGCAAATATATCACTGGGCGTACCTAGAGGTCGAGTATAGAATCTGAAGAAGTGTCAGATTTATAGGACTCTACCCTGCTATATTCTTAATGGCATTTATGTTTACGTCAAACTTAAAGGCTGCTCACGTGCTGGCGTGTCTTACACTATATCCGGTAAAGACGTTAACGTTCATACCATTCCACTGTTTTTAAAATTAAGTTGATCCACCTACTCAAGGTTTGAGTTATTGCGTGGTGATGTGGTTTTTTGAGAGTTAAGAATAGGGATGTATAATTGGAATGAAGGTGCACGGTGACTTTAATGTACTGTTTTATAGAATTTGCAACACATAATAGGTAATTCTGGTTTTTGAAAATACGGAAAATAGGCTGGTTTTTATAGGGAGCTGAAGTTTAAATTTTTTCCGAAATCTTCAATTTTGACTGTAGAGTCTCTATTATTGTCGATCGTAATTTTGCTTAATGTTTGGATCCGATGTGCTGAACTTAGTGTCATAAGTGTTACCGTTTTCTTTGTTAGTTTATCAGGTGATAGAGATTGCAAAGGGTAAAGTGTTGATAAATATAGTAATACAGGTTCAACATTCCATGTAAAATCGTATTTAGGTTTAGGGGGCTTTAACTTGTAGCTTCCCTTCAAAAATCTTTTTATTATATATTAATCCCTATTAGGCGGTGAAACATAAAGTTATCTATAGGTACTTATCAAGACCTAAGAAGCTCCTTTGTTTACTTCGCGAACTAAAAAGGCCAGATAAATGTTTAAAATATAAGTAAAGACATCGAAATTTTGCTGTTACAGAAATTATAATACCTACTTATTAAGACAAGCGTTGTATGTTAAATATTAATTAACAATTTGTTTTAACAAAAAATATTTATAGGTACGCCTATGTTATTACTATTAAGTTAGCAGCAGTTTAGACAGTAGGATAACGTTGACAGTGTTGTTGTTAGATATATTTTATATATCGTTGCATTATTATAAATACATAAAGTAAAAATACTAAAAGCTGGTGTTTTATCAACACAAGAACAAGTAAACCAATTTTAAAATCACAACATTGTACTGTTTCCAAGTTCCTTCTGAGATGGATGCAAACATTATTGGGATGGCGTGACCGGAAATGCTTCTTTGAAGAAATGCTTCTCAGACAGTTTCCTTGCCACCAGGAAAATTTTCCTGTATAAGAGATGAGAGTCTCTATAGAGAGTAACCAATTTTTACTCGATTTAAAAGTAAACGGTTTCCCAGCTAATAAACTAAGAAACAAGGTATACCAGGGTTGTAATAGCCACACAGGTACTACCAATATTCCGGTGGCTTCATCCTGTATAGATTTATCTAAAGCATTAAATATCATAGAAAACAAGGGAAAAGCGTAAAAATACTCATCATGCCAAGAAATTGTAAATGCATCGACTGCTGTGGAGGTTGGATCCGGAAACCAGGAAAATATATTTATTGCATTTTGCATTATAATAAGTTGCAAATAAATCTAACCGCTTATTATTTTCTGATATACCTGCTTGTTTAGTTCGTATTCTGTTTCAGCGGAAGTTTGTCTTGATGCCTTATCGGCTTCCTTTTTTCTTTTGAAGCGATATAAGATGAAAAGAGTGTTATAAGTTTTGTTCACACCAGCCTCAAATTTGAAAGGTTATATTGGTTAAGTTTCGATATTTTACGCTTCCCCCACGATTAATGCAGGATATTGCCGTCTTATTATCGATTCTAAGTAAGACTCCAATATTTTCATTTGATTTAGTAAATAATTGTAAGCCATGACAAGCAACTTTAATTTCGAGCCATGACAAGCAGCTTTAATTTCAAGGTAATTAATATGCTTAGACTTGTCGGCTTCTTCCCAAAACTCGCGACATTTTTGGCCGTTACAATAGCCTGTAGGAGACGCAGACGCATAAGAAAAAAAAAATTCCAATGAAAACGTACTAGGCTTCATATTTACAGTATATTCTAGATTGTCTATCCACCAGCTAATAATTTGCTTTATATCTTTTGAAATTAATATTCTGTCATTGTACGACTTTCCTATTAAGGCTTTAAATTTTGCGCGCCCTTGTCTTTTGATACGATGACGACTCCGAGGAACGGCAGGAGTCGCTGCTACCAAAACACCAATAATTTTTGCAAAATCTCGAATTGTAGTACCTGTCTTGTTAACATATTTTTTAAATTGTCTCTTTTATTGAATTCATTTTCTTAAGAGGTAAAGAAACGGTCGAGGAAACGGTCCTCTGAATTAAGTCCTAAGTATCCTAGGTAAGTTATTTTTATGATGGTATTAACTGACTTTATCTGTATTTATAATAAATCTTAAATCATTCAGGAGCATTATGCACATTGCAAAACCGTAAAGTGCATCAGCCAAGCATGACAAATGGTTGGTGTTGTTAGCTAACGGCTCCTACAGCTGTTGGCCCATGCCCCAATTGGTGTTGTAGGAACCTTTGCAAATAATTAAATTTGCACAAAATAATGTGCGGGAGATATTTAGTCAAATATCTAACACCCTGTAAAGTATACAGCTGTTTTGCAGACAATAGTCTTCAGGAGATAATTTAGTCAAAATAATTTACACCCTGTAAAGTATGAAGCTATTTTGCAGACAATAAGGAGTCCATGATTGCAATCTTAATTAAATAGGTCCACGACCATATTAAAATATATACTGTTGGCTCACAGCCTTTTAATCGCTCAAGTGATGATAGAATTTACTGAATAGCCTACGGCTATCCCTCAGAAAATATGGCCCACGGCCTTAATGCCAAATATGTTTTGCCATAACACCCTGTAAGGTATGCAGCTATGTTGCAGACAATAGTCTGCGGGTAATATTTTAGTCAAAACAGCTAACAGTCTGTAAAGTATACAGCTATTTTTCAGATAATAGTCTGCGGGTGATATTTTAATCAAAACAACTAACTCCCTATAAAATATATAGCTATTTTGCAGACAATAAGGAGTCAGTCCATGATAGCAATTTCAATTAAATAGGTCCACGACCATATTAGAAATATATACTGTTTTTTGTCCCAATTGGAATTGATTATTGCTGCATAAACAGGGGAGATATTATACACACAAGTGTATCCGATTATCATTTGGCGGTGACAAGTTTGGAGTTGGCATATAAACGATCACTTCTTAGTAAGTCAATAGCCAACTTTTAGTGGAGAAGTCGAATAGATAGGTCCTCGACCCTAGACTTAATCAATTAATAATTTATAATAAAAATAATATTAAGAATGTTTT